>JAUTXX010000061.1:0-12640 GCA_032273605.1 Panulirus laevicauda
AAATATAAAAGTCAGTTGATATACATCGAAGAGACGAAGCTAGGATGCCATTTGGTAAACATGCGATAGTACATCAGCTTGAAGAAGACCAGAGAAACTCCCATTATAAACCAAAAATATATGAAAATATGTATCAGAATACAGGGAATTTGTATATGTTTAATGCTGCAACAAAGAAGTTAGGCATTGTCCATATTCACACTTCTCCAGCTCATAGGTCATGTAGTTAATGGCTAAACTTTCACGCTGGTTCATCATGGAACCTTCACTTAACCTAGGTTTGGTAAATGTTAAGGTTTAACCAAGGAAACCACATCCCAGGGTATATTATTTTAGTTTAATTGTTTAGCCCCTCAGGCTTTCCTGTCTTCCAGGTGAGGGTAAGAGAATGTAGCTAAATTTTGTTAGCCTGGATGTATAGTTTTATGTGATTAAAAAATTAACCTGATATCCCTGGTTCTGCAACAGATGGCCACAGTGTTTGGAAGTAGAAATGGATTGAAGGTGACAGTGGAAGAGGCAAAATGTGTTCAGGCTAATGCTTTCATCCAGTCAGATATATTCCAGGTTAGTTGAGCAAATGTTCAGTTGGTGTTTTGTCCATGAACTGTGTTCATTTTTTTTCCCCTTGGGAAGTTGGGATAAAGGGAAGGAAATAATTCTGTGATGGTTACATTAGAGGAAAGAAAAGAACTCCCTATGGGTACAAGTAATCAAATCACGGTTTGGCTGAGGGTAAGTAGCCTATGATGCTTGGGATTAAGTGAGGAAGATGATATTTTGTAAGGGCTTGGAGAATAGTGTGGAAATTCCCTTCATGCTCTTCTCTGTGCTTTTATGTATTATCATAGAATATACATAAAAGTATGATTGTTGTGTGAATTGCATTAGGCATCCAAAGGTGGAAGTTACAAAAGATGAAATATTTCAGTTGTACATTCATTGTAGATTGAAAAGTGAGACAAGTAGGGTAGCATGACCGTAAAGAAAATTTTTAAAAGAAAAAGTCAGCTGTTTGATATGGTCAGGTTTGGCAGAAGAGAGTATATGTAAAATGTTTGTAAAGTACTAGCGGTTGAAACTAGTTTTTTGAGAAGTGGATGTGTAATTCATTGTAAACTGTAAGAGTTAGAATACTGACTACTCAATATATGTGGAGGAAATGAGCAAAAGGTGTGTTCTTAAGAGATGAATTATAGCAGTTAGAAATGAAGAAAGTGGATAAACGTAAGGACAGACTTATAGACGAGTGCTCTGTGGTGATCTGGTAGATTGATGTGGAATAATTTGAAGAGATCATTGTTTGCAAAGGATATAACATAAAAGCCATCTAGCTGTGGTCTGTTTAGAGATATATGCATGCATCTGTGAAATTTAATAGGCCTGTCTTGATTTATGAAAGCATGTATTTAATAAACTTCTTGTCTTCATATAGTTGATAGGGTAGTTAGATGAGAATTAAATGATGTGAAGTAAAGCAAAAATCCACATCCTCATTAGATATTAATTGATACTTTATTTTTATACAACTAAACTATAAGCTGCAAAGTGCTACTGCCTTGGATCTGCATTGTTTGTAAGGTCAGATCTTAAGAAAATTAAAAAAAAGAGTGAGGGGTGGAGGGGATGTTCTTGGGGGTTGTTCTGACAGTTGACATCTCCCTCGCTACATAGAAAGTTAAGTGCATTTGACTAGGCATGTTGTTGGGCTTGTACTGTTGGGACATTAAAGGTGTAATTTTTTTTTAAACTTAAGAATTTCCATTTTTCAGGAATATGAAATCCAGGAAGAAGTTGTAACATTCAAGGTCAACTTGAATGTATTAGTTGAGTGCTTAAATATCTTTGGAGGCAGCACCACACCTGGGGTGACACCAGCTCTCAAAATGTGTTATGGGGGTTACGGGTCACCTCTCATCCTGCTGTACGTGTAACAGTTTATTCTTAAATGCTATGTCAGCCTTATTTACATGCCCTGGTTCAGTCCATTTACAGCATTTCAACCACAGTATACTACATTGTTCCAATTCACTCTTCCGTGCATGCTTTTCACCCTCCTGCATGTTCAGGCCCCGATCGCTCAAAATCTTTTTCGCTTTATCTTTCCACCTCCAATTTGGTCTCCCACTTCTCGTTTCCTCCATATCTGACACATATATCCTCTTTGTCAACTTTTCCTCTCTCATTCTCTTCATATGTCCAAATCATTTCAACACACCCTCTTCTGCTCTCTCAATCACACTTTTTATTCCCACACATCTCTCTCACCCTTTGATCACTTACTTGATCAAACCACCTCACACCACATAAAACATTTCATTTCAACACATCCACCCTCCTCCATACAACCCTATCTTTTGCTCATGCCTTGCAACCATATAATATTGTTGGAACTACTATTCCTTCAAACATTCCCAATTTTGCTCTTCAAGATAACGTTCTCTTTCCACACATTCTTCATTGCTCCCAGAACCTTTGCCCCTCCCTCACCCAATGACTCACTTCAGATTCCATGGTTACATTCACTGCCAAGTCCACTCCCAGATATCTTAAACACTTCACGTCATCAAATTTTTCTCCATTTAAAGTTACATCCCAACTAACTTGTTTTTTTATACATACAGATATAGGTAGGGTATGAATGTTATGAGGGTGAAGGGGGATCAGCTGTATAGAGTCTGACAGGCCATTAGATAGGATAACATGGTGAATATTAGTTGAGAAAATGAATCAATATTGCAAGACCTACAGCTGATAGAGGTGACATCTGCAGAGTTATTACTTACAATTTCTCATATGGTATGCCTTCATGGATAACTGTTAGTGGATAAGCTGTTTGTTGCTCTGGGGATAAGATTTTTGGTAATATATATGTTAAAGTAGGAATTGCTTAGAAAGAATTATTTGTAGTGAATGTGGGGCATACTGCTACAATGTCAAGAGAAGTGTAAAGGAGTAAATTATAAGGATAAACTGGTGAAGGTTTCATTACACAGCAGTGTTGACACGTGTATACAAAGGAAAGCAAACAGCAATAGAGCTTTGGCATGTTTGTGATGAGCCAGCAACATTGTGTAATAACTTATTTGTAAGCTGAGTAGAACCTGTAATACAGAACCTTTACCAACAATTTATCTGAAGTGTTAGCTGTATAATGAAGCTCAGCTGGAATGGTAAAATGGAATTTGTGCACATTGCTATCAGAATTCATATGAATTAGTTTCATCGACTCTGTATCCGTCTGTTATTATTAACTCAATTTCTGCTTACATAAAGTGGTTCAAGTGCGTGTAGCCTTTTGGGTCACATGTACACATCATCAGCTGAAGACCAGTGTGCTACAGTGAACATGGGATACTATACTATTATAGGCGTTCCTTAATTTTTCACTCTTGTACTATACTCGCTCTCAGCCAACTCAATTGCTCATGACCAAATATCATTCCCTTCACATTTTGTACATCTGTCCATAAAGATTTCTTCACAGTGCTTATCTTTTTTAACACCATTCAAACTTTATGCTCTTCTTTCTTACCTATACTGACTTTGAAAAACTAAGGTTAAACATCCATACATAGGAGTCCACTTCCCTATTCATGCCTCTTGCATGCAGTCTACTTGATTTTGTCCCATTCTCCACGGCCTTCAATGCATCTTCAGCTCTACTGTGACGAACCACTTTCTTTGCCAAGATATCTTTAGACTTTCCATCCCAGATACTTTAATTTATTAGTAAGGCTAATTAAAAAACAAGATTCTTACTTTTACATTTACATTTAGCACCCTCATCTTACACACCTCATCAGTGACCCACCATGCTAGCTAACTCTTTTTATCCAGGTATCAGAGCTGCATTGTTTTGATCATACAACTTCAGCAACTTTGATTATGTACTACCATAGTTCAGCAGTCAGCCCACCTTGCTCTCATATCGTGTAATTCCCTCGTCTATTTATGTCTCTTATGTTCCCTCTGGGAACTCCCATTAAGGGGGTGGCCATGGTGAAAGTTTCCACTTATCCCTGTCTTGACATGCCTGTTGCATACACCATTCCATACATTCTTCCCCCATTTCTCTCCCTCCAGTAGTCTTCCAGTCCATTTCCTCATGTCACAGGTGGTCTTCCTCTCACAACAGCCTCTTTAATCATACTATCATACACTTTGTAAACTCCCCATCTGCATTTTTCCATGTGCCCGAACCATCTCAAAGTATTATGTTTCACCCACTCCACTCCACAAATTATTCTCTTTGCATTCCCTGCCATTCCAAATTTCTCATACATCCCTTTATTCTTTTCTTCATTCCAGCCTGGATTTTTGACATCTGTCACTCATTCCATCAGCAGCATAGGTCAGGGTTGGGAGGAATAATGGTGTCCCTTTCTTCACTTCCATACTTAGGCTTCTACCCTTCATTATTCTGATAGGAGACACAGTGACTCTCCTATCCTCTTCTTTATCTCTCCGTCCATATCACCAAAGTTATTCAAGATAGTTCCCAAATACTTAAATTTTGTCACTTCTTCCAGTCTTTCTCCCCTCAAATCTGTAAAACAGTTTAGTACACTTTCTTCTCTTACTCTTGTAGGGTTTTGCAAGATCTATACTTTCACTCTCCGTCCTTTCAGACACCATTACTTTACTTTTACCCTCAATCGCCTATGCTTACAATCATGAAAGACACATACAGCTTTCTGCAACTCCTCTTCACTCGCGGCAAACAGCACAGTATCATCTACATACAAGCTTGTCACTAACTACCATACCTCACCCCCACACTTTTTTTTTTTTTTTTTACACAATCTCTAAGCCAAATTCCCCATCAGTGAAAAAAAGAAATACTGAAAAACCATGGTGACATTGTATAGCAATGGCACTCTCCCACATTTGTTTCACATCACTCACTTATACCACCATTACTATTGCACAAACATCCCTTCCACTAAGAAAGCTCTGAAGAGCATTAAGAAATATTTTATATACTCTAGATAGTCTAAGCTATTCAGAGTGTGTTTATGTTAAGTGTATGCCTTTTCTAAATCCACAAATGCTTCATTTCCTTTCCTATTGTTCCATAGAATTTTTACTGCTCTGCCTAAATGCTGTATGATTTGGTAAACTGAATACTATTTTTGTTAATGGTTAGATTGATAAATAATATGATATGCAGTGGGGTGTTTTTCAGATTGATTTTACTGATTTTCTCATCTGTTATTTCCTGATAAAAAGTGTTCTCTGTGTTTTTGTACAGAATGCAACATTTGATAATTTTGATTACTTCCAGGCTTGAGGAAGCTGGAGTTCTGACAGATTGTAGTATACAAACACAGGAGGCTGATGATACATTGGATTTCAACTTTTGTAACGCAGGTAACAATTTAATCCTTACTCTGTATCTCTACTGAAATGAAATATGGATATAGTGTGACAATGTATTTTTGCTGCTTGACTGTATTAGGGTTGACAGCCAGTGAACCATTCAAGAATGTCATTGCTGACAACTTGAACAGAATTTTGTGACTTTACAAGCTGTATAGGGATTGCTTACCGAGTGTACAGCATTGTCTGACTTTCTTTTATGATTTGTTACACTGAAGGAATTCTTATCCTAATTTTCTCCAGTTTGCTGTTGTTATTTTTTTAAGCTCATTAACTTTAAACCATGCCCATTTTGAATACCAGTAGCATGAGGCTTGATTTATAGTGGGATATTCACAATACACTGCTTTTGATTAGTACAGATTTTTTTTATACTAGATCACTGTTTTCTGCATTAGTGACGTAGTGCCAGAAAGTCGAAGAAAGGTGGTTGCATTTGCTCACATTCATTCTTTAGCTATCGTGTGTAATGCACAGAAACCACAGTTCTGCAGATGTGAGCATTTTCATCATTTTAAGATCATTCCAATTTCCCACTTCCATCTACTCTCCATCTTTCAGAAATATACTTTCTTAATAAGTTTCATCCTTATCATTAAGATGACATTTGATATTTTGATTCTTTTTTTTCTGAATGACTCTATTGTGATACTTTTTAAAAATCTGTAATGCTTTTCTGAGGTGTCACTTATCATTGTATGGTGTGTCTTCCTTTATAAGCAGTGGTTTAGTTACAGTCTCATTCATACTCTAATTAGCTTGCTGAATTTGGGTGAGGTTAGGATTTTTTTTTTTCAATATCCTTATCACCAAATACCCATGCCAAATGTGCAGATGCATATGTAGTATTATCAGATAAATTTTTGGTATGTACATGATTATTCTGGAGTATGATACATTCGTGGCCTGAGGAGAAGACGAAGATCATTGGGAATTACAAGAACAGAGTTGAGAATGAAAAATGCCTCTGGTGGAAAATTGTATTTTTTCAATATGGAAGAGAATACTGCACACCTTCCAGGAGCCTTGACCATTGATATTTGGTACCATACGAACTGGTCCTAGGGTATAACTGTTTGATGTACTGCAGTATTGTGGCCTTAAATATTATTGAATACCTCATAATTTGGTTATTTTATGGAATTTTAGGTTTTAACATTATTATGAATTATCTTGTGAAGCGGCAGCTGGAGCTTATTTTTTTTTAGGAAGAGAAAAAGGGATAGCAGGTCTGTAAGTTTACTTGTAATTTTATTAATTTCATATTCTTTCACACTACTTTCTTTTGAATCTTTCAAATGGTTACACCATCATTAATTTTTTATTAGTTTTATAATCCCAGGACCCCTCTTTTGTGGCTCCTGCCACTTTGAGTTTGTACTGTGATCTGAAGCAGGGGAATGATGGACTCATTTGGAGAAGTTCCTAAAGGTGATTGTATTCCTTTTCATCCATTGGTGATATAACCTCGCCAGAGGTAGCTCGCAGTGTAACCTCATACAAGCAGAGTTGGTAGCACTTGGAGACTAACCAGATTACTGTTTGTTCTTTCTCCAGTACATTTTCCATTTAATCAAATTACATTCATGCTTTCTTTCTTTTCTTTTTAGATTTGATTACATTGTGTCCTTGCTTCCAGGTGTGGTAAACAAGGTGATCATGCGGTCAGAGTGTCTAAAAGAAGTGTTCTCTGAGCTTGACATGTCAAGTGATGTGCTGGAGATTTTCATGTCACCTGATGCGCCTCACTTCCGTCTCTCTACCTTTGGCAGCTATGGAATAAATCATGTAAGTTAAGCCAGCTACGTCTTTCTTTTCCTTTTTGCAGCTTTGAAAAATTTCACTTTTGCCTGTCATGTGTTCTTTAGCAATATGGACAAAGAAAAAATTAAGATTTTCTGGTATAAAAATGAAAAAAAATGTTAGATATGTACAAAAAATTGAGCTAGCATACCTTATATGGCCTTGGTATAATGCTGAAGGTTTAGAGGGCATGTAAATCAGATATTGCTTCCCATTGAAAAATAAAGGGACTCTTACATTTTTAATAGCTGTGGTGTAACATGGACATTAACTTGTAGATCCTCCATGTTGGTTGAGGAAGCATTTATTGGATGTACATCAGATTCTCCATTTTTCGTTACAAAATAAAAGAAGCATATGTAAGAGTAAAGTATACATACAAAACATGTTGGGCTAAGGAACCAACTGGTTAATTGGATGCTAAGCATGGAGCCAGTGCAAGAAAGAACTGTTAAAGTAAATTTTGCCCATGTTTGGGGAATGTCCAACAGCTGATCATTAAGGTGATTATTGTTAAATAGATTGATATTGTATTTTATGGGGCCTGTGATGCCCTTTAATGAGAGGCTACTGATTTAGTCTCCACATACTATGCAAGTACAGAAAAAATTTCATTTCTGCTTTAAAGATGAATTTTTGCACTGAAACCAAATCCATAGATATTTTCTGTGTGGAAGCAAGGTTGGGAATTGCTGTTGCTCTGTTTATTTGAATCAAATTGGAAACATTGTAGTATCTATTTATTAATTTCATTTCTGTTACCATTTTGATAAGATAGGTAATCTTTTGGTTCATGCATTTTTTTTTCTATGTTGGAATTTTTTTTACAAAATTGCTTTAAGAAAGATAACTTCTTCGTCCATTTAAAGCACAGCTTAAAAACAGGTTCATGTTATCTTTGACTTTGCACACTTTTCTTTTTCAGACAGACATTCCTAGAGATAGTGATATGGTGGAAAACTTTTCTTGCACCCAGACTATGACCCAGCGCTATAAGTTAGCATTACTTCGGCCCTCAATCAAGCCTCTCGCAGTGGCACAGAAAGTGTCAGTAAGGACGGATGATCGGGGATTTTTGTGCCTCCAGTTCATGATCAAAACTGAGGATAATCACATCTGTTTTGTGGAAATTTTTGTGAGTATTAAACCTGCTGTGGCAGTAGCAGTATTAGTCAGTTTATTATGTAAAACCTTGAGTCAGAAAGAATTGACACTTCATAATTCATTTTTATGAAAAAGGATGGAAAGGTATTGATTTTACTCACTCTTACTTGTTTGTATATAAGCACAAACACAAAGAAACAAAGAAGTCATACTTTTCAATTTAATCTTTGGAAATCACATATCCATAATTTACTACAAATGCAGCAGATTCAACACATCCATGAACCCTTGGTGCCCACATGCCTCTACCACAATGAAGACGCCAAACAATTACTACTACTTTGCCCTGCACAGATACACTCACAGCATCACCACATTTTATAACCTTGGGTCCCACCTGAGTGATGTGGGAGTTTGATAAAGAGAGAAGGGACTCTTGGGGTAGGCAGCAAGTTCTTTGTTCTTGCTCTCATATTTATTTTTTTTTTTCACAAGTGTATATAATATTTTATGATATGTTGTAGTTATTATGGTGTTCTTGTTCGAGCTGAGGTGCCATTGGTAAGGGAAATACAATGAAATGGACACCTACAGTTAACTGATACAAATTTATAAGTGGGATATACTCAATGCTTCCTTGTTGTATGCTAACCATCTTAAGTTTATTACAACTGTATAGGAGAATGGGAAGCTTACAGTATACAAGGGCATTATATCCAATCATCTTCACTTATGTAGAAAAGGTACCTCATACAGTTGAGTGAACTGGAATCATGCCTTCAAAAGTAAGCATGATCAATACCTGAACCAACATCCTTAAGTTCAGACCCCTTCAGCTATCATTCCACGTTGATCAACAAAGTTCTGTATGAAAAAGTATCACATTTCCTGCATTGCCATGTGATAGGTTGGTCAACTTTGATATGCCATATAAAGTTACTTCATGCACTTTTTTTTTTATAAAATGTTAAACTTAGTGGATTTTTTGTTTTGGGAAAAGAACGTTAACATCTGTGATCTATGTAATGCATATCTGAATAGGGAGGAAAATGGATGATGGAAACTGTTCTTGCGCTTTTATGATATTATTACTAACTCTCCCATCTGCATAGGCAAGATTTTTTACACGAAAACTTTTAACAGCTGGTTATAAGTACACCATGTATACTTGTTTAAATAGCATATCTGAATATTGATGAAAATGGTTGAAACTATTAGTTTTTATTTTTCCCTCTGCATAGTATAGATTTAGTACACAAAAACTTTTAATTCGAGGTTATAAGCACACTATGTATGCATGAATGTATTTATGGCTGAAATTATCTTTACTAAAAAAATGTCCCTTTTCCCATGTCCAACTCTTTTAGCCACTTGAACCCCTCTTGCAGCTCGAGTACCTTCCAGGTTATGCTACAGTCAGTAGTGAGAAGTACTCATTTGGAGTGAGAAAATATTTGACGAGATTTTTTTTTCTGTGAAAGGACTATCACTGAAGGTGACTTTTCACTCATGGCATATGCACAAGCTGGCAGAGTCCAATAATACCAGCTATCTGAATTGCACAGGAAGACAAAAGATATATTTTGTAAGCCACTAATGTGAGAACCTATAAGGAAGTATATGATTTTTAAGAGACTGTCATTCTTGTTTTTAAGACATTAAGAATATTTTTATTATTATATTTGTTTCTTTTTGCAGTGTTGTCCAGATGAAGAGCTGAATGACTGAGCGCATAACCCACTCTCCCAGCATATCATCGTCTTGAAGTTTTGCTCTACTGAGGCTTCACATGTTTACACAGTGGACTGAATTTTTGGAGAGAGAAGTCTTCAAAGAGCACAGTAGGCCTGAAAGTTGAAATTGAGTTAAGTTTGTAAATGTATATTATGAATTTATTGCCTGAGGATCCCTTTCCAGAAAGGGTCCTGATGTTATCCCAGTACCCCTTTTCCAGAAGCTCATGCAACGTTAAGGTTGTGCTACACTCATTAGTAAGGACATATGTTCTCCTTTGAGGTGAGAAGTTCTTTGAAAAGATTGTACCATTAAATCATCTGAAGAAGGTACAGCCTTGCCAAAGATTGAGTTTGGTAGCACCATTTTCTAGATTTTCAATCCACTGATAGCATGTCAACCTCAGTATACCACTTCTTTGCAATTTACTTCATCTTTCCTTCTCCAGTTTGGACTCTCCTTTTCTGACACATACATCCTCTGTATCTCTTAATTTTTTAAATATATATATATATATATATATATATATATTTTTTTCATACATATTCACCATTTCCTGCATTAGCGAGGTAGTGTTAAGAACAGAGGACTGAACCTAAGAGGGAAAAATCCTCACTTGGCCCACTCTCTGTTCCTTCTTTTGGAAAAGTCAAAACTGGAGGGAAGGATTTCCAGCCCCCACTCCCTCCCCTTTTAGTTGCCTTTTACAACACGCTGGGAATATGTGGGAAATATTCTTTCTCCCCAATCCTTCATCCATTGCTAGCACCACCCTGCCTCACAGGAAACAGCATTGCCACCCCCTGCATCAGTGAGGTAATGCCAGGAAAACAGACCAAAAAAAAGGCTTTGCTCTTACTCGGTCTCTAGCTGTCATATGTAATGCACTGAAACCACAGCTCCCTATTCACATCCAGGCCACAGACCTTTCCATTGTTTACCCCAGACAGTAATAATAAGGTAAGGGAGAGGTGTGATAATAAAAAGAGTGTGGCTGAGAGAGTCAAAAAGGGTGTGCTGAAATGGATTGAACATAACGAGATATTGAGAGGTTGACAAAGACAAAATATATGTCAGAAGTGGAAGGGATAAGGAGAAGGGGAGACCAAACTGGAGATTGGAGGATGAAGTGAAAAAGATTTTGAATGCTAGGGGCCAAATGCAGGAGAGTGAAAGGTATGTACAGGATGGAGTGAATTGGAGTTTTGAGGTTTACAGGGGTCTACATACTGTCAATGTACTAAACCAGGGCATATGAGGCAACTGGGAGAACCATTGAAAGGATTGTTGAGCCAATTTGTTTATAGGGAGCTGTGGTTTGGTTGCATTACACATGACAGCTAGAGGATGGATGTGAGCAAATGCAGCCTTTCTTTGTATGTTCTTGTCATAACATTGCTAACACAAGAAACACTGAATAAGTATGAAAAAAAAAATTGGAACCTCAGGATACCTTAGCTACCCCTGTAGCACCACAATCAGTGGTAGGGAAAAGATGGATTCCTTTGGAGTGAGTAGTTGTTTGACAGGATTGCATTTCGATGATAACCTTGCTGAAGGTGACTCTTCACTCATAATGTAACCACAGTCAATGGGAGTACAGTAATGCTCTTTAAGGATTCATCATACAAACATAGATTATTCATGTCTTGTAGCTTTTGAATTATGACCGATATACTTTAACCACATGTATGACTTTAATGAAATTTTCCCAGGGGTAAATAAAATAGGATTATTTTTTTTAAAGGAAAATAGAACAAGCATTACAAAATCTTTCATAGGATAATGCAGAAAAAAGAATTAATACACCTCTCATTTATTAACACACAACTTTTTCATATAATATTAGCTCTTAAGAAAATATTATTGTGTTTGGATCACAGACTTGTTGATTACGTGGGAGACACAGGCAGAAGACATCGAAGTAACACTTGGGCTCTCCTTATCAGACTTAAAGGGCTTCCCCTAAAATATTGCTAGAACAGTATATGAAAATTATTGGTCAGACCCAAATGTATCTCCAGAAAGTTACCTCAGTGGTCATACAAACCCTTATTCACATATGCTCACTTAGAATCGAGATAAGACAATATAGCTTTGCAATGGTGGAAGCCAAGTGATATTTAGAGGTCAGACCCTACATACTAGTTATATTTAGAGTACAGACTCATGATTTTAAAACAACCCAAAGATGATTAAGTCCATGTCCAAGAGATATACTCTTATTTAAGCAAGACACTTCCTACTTTTTAAAAGAGGTTGAACAAGGCTGTACATTCTTGTTCATACTTCTATAAAGTTGTCTGTGCAGTCTTGTAATGAGACTTTACATTGCATTACAAGTGTTCAGATGTATCCATGAGTGTCTTGGCCAAGTGTATCTCGAGGCCATAGCTGTAAAACAATGTACACACAAAAACCTGGTTTATCATCCTTTCTTCTTGTTCCCTTCATAATTACTCCTCTACAGTCATAGGTGTTGTGCACAGGTGTAGTACACATGTTTTGGTAATATTTATAATCAGGGGGATGGCTTATTGCTGGTCGCGGCATTTTATGTTACACACATATTATATATATATTTATATTTGTTTCACAGTGTCGTAAACGGGTCAAA
>JAUTXX010000061.1:12650-41821 GCA_032273605.1 Panulirus laevicauda
TTTTGGTAATATTTATAATCAGGTATCAGATGCCCTTTTTAAATAAAGAGGGAAAAACTTTCATTCATATTTTCAGAGGACCTTTGGTGAATATACTTTAGCTGTCAACAAAACAGCATGGCTGTTAACAGAAACAGCACTATAAAATTTATTTTTAATATGACAAAAGTTTTTTGTACATAATCTATACAACAGTTATTTCAAATAAAAAAATAGTTGTAACTATTTACAGACACCTCATTTGTCACATGCAATTTAATTAGCACTCTCCTAAATAATTCCTCGATTCCATCAGTCTACTGTTGCCTGTCATGCCTTCCATAAACTTTAGCTCTTTTCTCACATATTATTTGCTCAAACTTTTATTTATGGATTTTAGGTGCATTTTGTACTGTAGTAAAATTAGGGACTGCAAGACAACACTAAGAAAATGGTTTCATGAAAATTAATATAGCTTTTTTAAGTCCCTATTATGGGTGAATATTAAAATATGTTTGAGCAAACTTCCACTAATTTCATAATCTCCAATGTATGATCTTTAAAAGTTTCGTTTTCCATGTGCACTACATTTCGTTCATTTAATTTAAAAGGAGTACAGAGTATATTCTTAAGCCCAAAGGAAGCAAGTGTATTAAACTGTATTGTTGAGCTCTGTAGTCTGGCACATCTTAGAGGAAGGTTCCTTGAGAGAGTAAATGTAGAGCTAATGTAAAACAGAGCACCCTGCAGTAGTTTGATGGCATACATATAACTACACTGTGCACTCAACACTCACACACATGCACACACACAAGTAATACTTGTTTCTCTTATTTTTTTTTTTAGCAAAATTACACTCCAGTTTTGCGTACAAACCATCTTTACTTCTGTCCTCTGACTTGGCTTTGTAATGACTTCAGGCCATCTACTCTGTGGTCAAGAAACAAGGGCCTGAGATAAGATTAACCATATCTATTTCCTCCAAAGAATATGAGATACACATAAAAAGACTGTCAAAGACACTGATCTCCCTGTCATTCAAACACAAACATTCACACAAACACACACAGTTATGTTTCTACCATCCTAGGCTAAGTTTTGATTGCATCTCTACTTTAAAGAAGGAAAAATTGTGTAGTCAAGCTCGGAGTGTCCAGCTAGTTACCCTTTATAAGTGGCATCTGTATGGACCTACTTGCTACCAGCCCCTAAACAAGTTACTACAAATCTCCATGGAAATTGTAAACACTTATCTACTTTTTCAACTACATTTTGATATGGATTTGTCAAAGTAAAATTATACCATTTAAATGAGAAACATGCAGGGGAGAAGGAATAAAGACTGAGATAAAAGGAAAAGTCAAGAGAAATTTTTTTGAGAATGGCAATGGAAAGAGAATGGAGCAAGAAAACAGAGACCAGGAATTATGTGGTTGAGAAAGGAATAGAATGTAAAAGAACCAGAAATACTAAGGAACTGGAAGAATCAGGAATGGGACTTCCTGAAAGAGATTTGTGCAGTATTCAGGGTAGAAATACTTAATATACTTTTGTATCCCATGATCAAACCCAAGACCTTGAATGGTAATGCAGTATCTCAAACAGCTACAGTAGTTCCAGTCTAAAGACAAAAGATATAAAATGATAGCAATTCTTGGTTCAAATGTAGTCATGCTGAGAGAGAGAGACTAATAACCCCCAAAGATTTTTGAAAGGTCGCCATTTACCAAAGACTGCAGCTTTGTAAGAACTGAGGACCTTGTGAGGCAGCCTTCCTTACCAAGGGCCAAGCAAAAAAGTCTTAGGACTTGATAAGCCACGTTTAACTACCTCGAGACCTGCTAAGCCAGTGTTAATGTTTTAGGTTTCTGGTGAACTGATCTTAGTTCCCCAAAACTAAGCAAGCCAGTCTTAGGCTCTAATTAACTAGAACCTGTTAAGCTAGTCATAGTTACCTAGGCACAGGAAGCTAGTCTTAGTTACCCAGAACCTGGTAAGCAATCCAATACCTCATGAATCACATGATTTTAGTAATGTAGATGTTCCATCAGTTTTTACTGTCCTGGACTTTAGTCAATCAAGTCTTTAGTAACTAATACTGCAATTAAAGTCTTAACTTACCTAAAGACTTGATCAGAATTGTAGTAACACAAGGCACCATCAACTAAAACTTATCTACCTAAAAACTGATGCAAAAAAATTTATCCACCTGACAGTTAACTACCTCTTATTAACCAGATTCAGTCAACAGCTTCTATATGCATGGAACACTATGAACCTGTCTTTTTTAGTCCAGGACCTTATGAATCTATTTTGGTCACAAAGGATCATCAGCCTATTTTATCACATGAGTAATGAAACAGTCTATTACCTCTGTTTTCCAGCAATCTGTAGAACCAATATCTCGAAGGATATGGAGGACCAGTCATAGCTCTCCAGTCCTTAAGTTCATACCAAGGGATAATTTTTTCCTGACCATTAAATTTCCAGTAATAGCTTATGACTACTTTAAACCTGTTATCTTGGGCTACTAATACAAATTTAATTGAATCTACATATTATATAAGACTCATTAAAACCCTGAATAAATCACCTGTGGTGACTCTAACAACAGAAAAAGCCTGACATCATTAAGTGATAGAAAATACACTAAACTAATATTGGCTAGTAAACTTGGGAGCGAGTTGACTTGGTAACATGAGAGTAATGCACAACTGAGGACATATGAAGTGATTTAAGAAACTGATGTCACAAAGTTAATCTATTTGAAACAATTCTGGAATAAATTCCTTTGTTTAACAGAACTGCCTACTCTAGGGAGTTACCATAACCAGTGAACTGTATAATTTGCAGTTAAGCTGAACAAGTAAACTTGCAAGCTAGATGTTTCATGTCTGAAAGAATTTGCAGCTGTCAGCAAGACTGCAGAAAAAATGTGCATCTTGGTTGTCTCACATGGTTATCAGACAAGTGTCTTCATTGCTTTCTTCACAACTAAGAGTTGTGTTTGTAGAAAGAATGTATACTTCTGTTTCTAAGGATTCTAGACAGGTAAATAAGGTGGCAAAGCATGAAAATATGGAAAAGGCCAACATTGTTACACTGAAGATCACTGCAAATGGTGCCACTGTTAACTTTCATGATGAAGGAAAAAGCTTTACTGATTCATTAAACTTTGGTTTATGAAGGAAACAAACCCTCATCAGCCTAGTGGCAGGTGGCTAGAAAGGTTTACCCAAAAGTTCAACCTACATAACAAAGCACTTATCAATTAGCTAGATGATGATAGGATCCATGCTACCAAGGAGTTCTTCATCCTTCAGTTTTTTTAAAACTAATTTTTTCAGAAAATGAACCCTAAATGCCAGTGTTATTCTATTGTCATGTTCATCATCTCTCAAGTTATTCAAGCACAACCATTCCACTAACCTTTTACCCCAAGCATTATCCTTAGGTCTGCCACCACTAACAGTCTCTGTTGGTGAAACTCGTGTCAGTCCCAGAAGAGTGCAGCTACTACATTCATAAAACCCTGTCTTTAAGTAAAGAGTTTTACATGTATAATAATTCAGATTATTTGCAACATTTCAGTAATGCTAAACTAATTCTTTTAGTGTTTACAGGTGTTCCGAACTTAAACCCATTTTTCTATCTAATAATGTTATACAATAAGTTTACTTATATGGAACCTTGTAATTTATCAAGGCATTCCTACAGATCACTATTAACAACAGGTAAGTTTCAAAATGTTTGCTAACCAAGACATTAGAAAAGGTGTTAATTGCTATAAATTTGTCTTTAGGAGGAACTGGAGTTTTTCCCACAATAACCAGTAGTGTGAACATGTCAAGGTAATTTCTTTGGCCACATTCACAGCTTGAAACTACCTGATGGTTATTTTGGAACATCTAAGTAATCATTCCTTTGCCAAACCTGCAAAATTCCTCAGATAAATTGTAAATATTTATACGGTGTGAAGACCAATAACAACCAAGCATGCACCACCCTGCCACTAATTCAGACTAAAGTGTGCAAATGATAGAGATAAGCTGGGTTTTGGAGAACAAGACTGGTTGACTGTATTTCTGCTTTGTCAATGCCATTTCATTATATTTAAAAACCACTAAATCATGAATTTGAAGTTCCCTTCAGAAAATATGTAACCATGACATGAAGGTTTAATTTTTGAAAGAAAAAAATATACTGTTTCATGGGTGAAGTGTGACAAAATCTTTCCGAAGTTTGCCACATGACGGCCTTTATCAATTAAATTATCAGAAAACAATTTCCACAAAGTGAAATAGGAATAATGTAGTCATTAGTCAAAAAGAAAAAAATGTTTGCTAAATCTTATTCGTCTCTAAAT
This sequence comes from Panulirus laevicauda, assembly GCA_032273605.1. Taxonomy (NCBI): domain Eukaryota; kingdom Metazoa; phylum Arthropoda; class Malacostraca; order Decapoda; family Palinuridae; genus Panulirus; species Panulirus laevicauda. The sequence goes on from JAUTXX010000061.1 coordinate 16,996, forward strand.
AGAAATAAGTATGGCTTTAAAAATGATATATTACTGAAACCTTCTAGAAACTAGTACTTTTCAAGAGATTTGAACTGGAAACCTAGCTTACATCAAAGCAACAACCTGTTTACTTGCCACTTCAAAACAACTGTGATCATAAGATCCATGACTTGAAACTTACTCCCTTATTTAATCATTAGCACGATGCAAACTGGGTCTGCTTGAGATATCTCCATTTATGAATTGCAATTAAGAAATGAAATATATCTGCTGGTTCAACAAAATAATCTCTCATCTCTAATAAAGAAATTACATGCTTATTACTTAATCTGAAATTAGTAATTATCACTACTTGAGGTATGAAATACTAAATGTTGTGCAATGGACTGGACGTTTGAAGAAGCTCGTTTTTTCTGAATAGAGCTGAAAAACCCACAGCAAAGAGTACATCATAACTGGCAACCACATGCCTAAACATCCTCAATACATACAGAGTCTTAATATAAATCGGTCAACGTGAATACAGCTACAACTCTGTATTTAAGCCCCTAATTCTAGTTCTTAAACATGACATGGAAAATCACAGATGAATCAAATACAGAAGTTGGGGAGGTAACAGAAACTTAAAACTTAGAAGGGTAGAGAATGAAGATACTTTGTAAGTTTCACTTGTTATATGTGGGTTGTAGATGTTGTGCTGCATGTATAAAAATTACTGTTAAGGAAGTTAGAAAATTGCTTAATATAAAAATATTCATTGTATAGTACAGGAAAAGTGAGGTTAGTGTAAACTTATTCAAAGGACGGTAAAGCATCAAAACAGTTAGTCTGGGAAATGTGTAATAATGGTTTATTGTAAAAATAGTATTATTTAGGGAGTGAAAACATATATTAAATGTAAAAATAGTCACTATGGGAAGGGAAAGCATAAGCCAATGAAACTTACTTACCAGGAGACTTCACATTCTCCAGTCTGGTGTAAACCACGATTAAGTGTTTACTTGCGACTGTAACGATGTAGATATGCCTAAATGGCGTCCCTTGTGTGTGTCTGAGAATGGTTGACAATCCTTCACCCGACTCAGAGTACTGTGTTCCCAGGCTGGCCAAATTAGTGATAGCGTGAGGACTGTGAAGTGGTCTCCATGTATGTAAACACATGAAATGGTCCTCCACAATGAACTGCTCTGGGAACTTAATGCACAAATCAAAGAATGCTGTGGGATGGCCAGTAGGGAGGTAGAGCCCACAGTTGGGCAGAATATATTACTAAAGAATGAGAAAGGAAGGAATAGGGGATTCATGAAATGGAGGAGGAGAAGACAGGGCTTTTTAACTTCCCTGAAAGCTATGTCCCAAAAACATTTTCCTAAGTAATGTCAGTGATGCTGTTTCCTGTGGGGCAGGGTGGCGCCAGGAATGGACTGAAGGCAAGCAAGTATGAATATGTACATGTGTATATATGTGTATGTATATGTTATGTATATATATATGTGCGTATCTGGGCATTTATGTATATATACATGTATCTGAGTGGATGGGCCATTCTTTGTCCGTTTCTTGGTGCTACCCCACTGATGTGGGAAACAGCGATTAAGTATAATAATAGAATAATATAAAAACAAAAAAAATAATGAAATTCTAATATGTAAATTTCTATAAAAGAAATGCTATTCTGTTAACTATGTTTCTTTAATTATCCAATGAAATCGGTGGCTTGGATAAATTTATTCTTAGATTATGATTAAATATGAAAGAAGATACTGTCTGAAAGATTGCTTCACCCTACCCTTTACAAGCCCTGAATGGAAAGGGAATCTGGCAGGAGGAAAATGGGGGGGGAGGGAAAATGATAAGAGTAAAATAGGAAAAGAGTAGGTAGCACTATACAGGGAAAATGATGAGATGAAAGTGCAATGTAGGTATCATTATTAATGGAAAATGGTGGGTTGGAAGGGAATAAATGTAGCACTTGCAAAAATGAGTAAAAGAAAAGGAAAAGGGGAAATTTGTTTAAGATCTGGTGAGTGAAAAATGAGCCAGGAGCATGATTTGAAAAAGGTGATCTTGGAGTATAATACAGGGCTATGAGTGGAGTGATTATTGACAGATGGTTTAAAGTATGTTTGGTGATATGCCCTGCGGTTGGCTAGAGGTTTTTTGGAAAATAAAAAGTGATGATAAAATTTGTCAAAACATATGGAGGACATAAACTGATGCATAGGAAAAAGTAGGAAGATGTGAGGGTAACATCTTGTGGTACTGAGGGTCACAACATGGTGGACTCTGTAGGTGATGGCGGATCCTGTGAGTGTGGATGTACCTGGCACTCAGCTGTAACACCTCGCAAAGCAGTGGGACATGACTCTCCCATCTCCTGCTGTTGCTGGTGCTGCAGCAGAGCATGGTGAAGGTCATGGCCCCAAGACCCTACATGACTGCTGACAGACCTAGTGTGGTCTCTGACAGGTGATGCCACGCCATGTTGTGGGAAGACCTTGTTGTGGCATAGTAAGGGTGGAGAGACGGTGCGAGGCATGCTGGGTCCTCTACATGACTCCCTCCTTGGTCCCAGGGAGAAGTTAGGGGCTCGAGATGCAGGTTCAACACTGTCCTCCTGTGATACACAATTTCTACCCCCAGAATTGCTTTTGGAGACTACCCTGTGACCTGTACTTGGTGTGGAATGACCTCTGATGGCACCATTGAAATCCCCAGGAGTTTTGGTAATTACCAGTCCTCCCTGCAACTCTATTTCAATTACACAGTCTACATGGTTCTCCTGAATGGTAGGTGCAGGAGGCAATGGAGATCTGGAAGTAGCACAGGAATGTCTGCTCAGCTGGTGACCTTCCCACTTGTCTTTTGAATTGATTTTTGGCACAACAACACTATCACAAAGTTCCTTTGATACTGTATTCTCACTTTTGCTTTTGACACAATTATTTTTTGATCCTGGCTTTGTACTTGAGCTATCATCTTTGAAACTTTTAGTTTCCTTAACTACTAAACACGGAGCCACCAAACGAGTCCTTCCATTAGACACCACAGCTTTCGAGCAAGCAGATTCCTCCCCCTCAGGTTCTTGTTTCGGGATGTTGTCAGTCTCTAAAATCTGATGCTGGAGGTTGAACAGCATCTCCTGAACATCACCAGAGCTGTTGGGCACATCTTCCTCCATCACTTCACTAACAGAAGCCTCCACTGAGTCGTTCTGCAACTTTGCAGTCTGTATACAGCTTAAACCCTTGATACTGGGGAGGGAGTCTACTGTGGAGTCTCGACGGGCCATGTAGTGCTGACGACCCAGACGCATCAGTTCCTCATCCAGCCTGCCACAAAACATCCTAATATTATTGGAAAATGGCATTCTAAACTTATACTACTCTTATATCATGCTACTGGTACTCTTCACAGCTTCAGATGACAGTACTAATGAACAAATGACTGCATTAAGCTACAAATAAAATAATGCCTCAGAGGATTTCTGTTCCTAAAACTTAAAAGTAATTCTAATTCATGTTAGTGAAGACTGTAACATAATAACGTATACATTCTATGCATAGCATTCAAGGAACTACTTAGTGTACTAGATGTACAACATGGGAAGGAGAAAGATGTAACATTACCTTATGCAGAAGAGGTGGAATAATCTTACATGATGTACTTGAAAAGTGATTGCCTTAACTAGTGTACTATGGGTTAGAGTAATTCATGGGTTAATATTATAAGAAGGGAAGTGGTGAACCTAACAGTTTCAGGAAGGAAAACTTACTTTAACAGTAACTTTATCACATTTACATGAGATAACAGTTACTATCCAATGTAATAAAGAGTAGTGCTTACCTTGATGATGCGACAGAGAATTCTAAAAAAAGAAAAAAAATTACCTTGCTCGGTTCATCAGAGGGGGTAGCAGTAACCTACCTTTGAGTATATCTGATAATGAGAGAAGGCATGGGTAGAGAAAGGAACCATTAGTAAATGAATAAATAGAAAATTCAGAATTACTTATTTCTTTAAAAATGAAAAATTAGGTAGTTCTAAATTTTCTGATTTCAATTCTACAAAATATTTTTTTTTCTTCCAAACTTCAGTGCCTCAACACCAAATCCACTCGTACCATACTTTCATGATCCCTGACTCGGTCAGGAGCTCTCTTATTCAACCCTAATCCCCAACCCTGCCATGACAGTGAACCATCATCTACTTGAAACCTCTGTTCCAATCATCACTCATGCCCTTGACTCAGACTTGACCTAGCCTGTACTGGCCAAAATTTGATTCACTCCTGATCTTTGAGTAAACTATAACTCTTGGCTAAGCCCTGACTCAATTACCAAATGATTTAGCTATATTCTCTGGTATATCCATGATCTCCAATTCAGCCATGACTTCTAACCTAGCTATAACGTATGGCTTAAGAGGACCAGCAGCCAATGCACAACCATAAAACTAACCCTATCTCTGGCGGTACCGGTAGTTCCTTCTTAAAGCCATCCTTGCCAAGAAGCCAATAGGTATTCATCTCCCCTTTACCCTTGAGCTTGGTGAGGCCTCGGTATTCCAGATGGTATCCACCTACTTCCCGCAGCACTGACCAAGTCTTCTCGCTTACGTGAATACACCAGGGAGAACCTGTAAGGACAGGACAACTTTACTGTATTCATCAGTCAAAAGAATTCATATTGCCATAGAAATATGAGATAAATGATATAAAAAAGCAGAATAAATTGTCTTTTAACTTCATACATATATTGTTTCAAAACGCCTAGAATGGTGTTTTCTGGTGTGACATCTTTAAGTGCTCAGTAAAGGAGGCACCAGTGTATATAACAAACTTCACACAGACAAGCTTAATAGTGGTTGTGGTACTGGCAATACTGGACAACTATACCAGCTACTACTAAATAATGCAGGTAACTCACTACTGTAATAATGAGGAATTTTCATTATCTAAATAATATGGAGATATTGAAGCAAAACACCCTTACAGCAAAAATAACTGGGTGATATTACCATTAATGAAATGGCCTTAAACATACACCTCTCCTCATGGGGAGGGAAAAGTATGGCTCCCTACTTTTGGGAAGAGTTTAGTTCTGATCTCAGTAGAGACAAATTTTTGCTTGCACAAGGAGAGATAAGTACTTCATATGAGTATTATAATTATTGTTATTATCTCATTACTAAACAACCCTAGACCCTTTGTCCGGGGCTCTAGCAGCTACAAAACTGCACCACATTCAGTAGCATAGGTACATTTTACTCCTTTACAGTTATAAGTTATTTGACAACACTGTACTTTCTTTTGTCAAATGATGATGATACAGCTTTGCAAAGGTGACTCTTCTCTCACAATGTAATCTGAGCTCATTTGTCAGAAAGTATATTTCTTTTTACTTGCGGAGAAATGTCTCCCCATCAATGATCAAACACCAATATAATTCTTCCTCCTTCATGAATGAAAAGTGTGCCCCCTCAATTGTTGAAACCCATTTAAGTACTTTTTAGTTGTAGAAACAACTATCACTTTTTAGGTACAGAAATAGGCAGATCTCTCCTCAACTGTACCTCTGTTAAAGAAGCAAGCATATCTCTCCTCTAACTGTAAACACAGGTGTACCTCTTATCAGCCATAGAAACAACTGCATCTCTCCTCAATTGAAGAAACAGGTGTATATCCTGAACATTAGACACTTGTACCTCTTCCCTGTAGTAGAAACAACTATAATCTCTCCTCAGTTACAGTAGACAGAAGTGTACTTTTCAGTTATATAGTTTTAGGTGTACCTCTCCTCAGTTACAAAGTTACAAGTTTACCACTCAGTGGTATAAACACAGATGCACCTTTATTTAGGTAGACACATGAGTTTACCTTCCCTAGCTGCAGAAAAGTATATTTCTTCTCAGTTGCCACTACACAAGAGGTATATCAATGATAAGGATGGAGATGCTTTCCTAAGCTGCAGACACAGAAGTATTTCTACTGCAGACACATAGGAGCAGCTTTCTTCCGCTGTGAATTGGAGGAGTTCCTCTCCTCAACTTTAGACATGCTGTTGCAAACATAGGTGTACCTTTCTGCTGTTTTAGGCACTTGGTGGTATATCTCTCACATTACAAGTAAAAACAGTTACTCAAGCTTTGTAATAGATGTAACTTTCCTAAACCATGGGAACGAGTGAAGCTATCTGCAACTACAGAAACATTGGTGTAAATCTGCTCAGCAATGGAAATAAGTTGCAGAAACTGATGCAAGTCTCAGCTATGAAAACAGATATAGCTATAAACAGCTGTATTAATGAGTGTATTTCTCCTTAACTATGTTGATAAATGTACTCATCCCAGCACAGAAACATAAATGAACTTACAAGTTTTAAGTAAAAGTTTACTTTTAATCGCCTTGAAATAAAAATGTCTACACTGTCCTTTCTTGTTCATAAAATATTGTATCTATCTGCAACTTTCTTTCTCACACAAGTGGAGGAGGAACAATATACACAGCTGTAATTCTCACCTGTAGACTCCATCCTGGAGGCAGTATTGACTGTATCACCAAAGAGACAATACCTTGGCATCGTCATCCCTACCACGCCTGCACAACAGGGACCTGTGGAGTGTATGGTGGTCACAAGCACTGTAAATGGGTATAGCAAAATATTTCTAAAACCATTAGGGAGTCAAACACTGGCTAATTTTTTAGAATACAAGTACTTTATTATTTCATTTTTAACAAACTTGGATCCTGTGGGTCATAATTATTTAACTCTTGAGCAAAAGCTAAAGTAATACCTATAAAAGATAAAGAGAGAAGCAACTCTGCACTTGTCCAACTCTTTGCATTTTGCCTCTTCTTGAACCTTCATCAATTTATTTTCTACAGACCCAAAACTGTGAGGCAAGTACGACATAATATTATAAAGGGTGAGGAGCTCCACATAGATGAAGTAATGCTGTAAGGTGAGTAAGCTGGGGTTAGATGAAGAAGACTTGTGTACAGTGAAAGTTTAGATCACGTGAGTGTGGAAGGTTTGTGACTGATCAATTTATGGAGATCTGTCAAGATCCTACTGCAAAAGGAGCTTTATACAAGCATCTCTCTATTTATGTGGGAAATGTCTAGATTTTTTATGGCTACTAATAACATATACATCCAACATTTGTTGCCAATGACTATTTCTCACTAAGGTAATCAAATAACTTATAATTAATGACAATTACTGCTGCCACTGTGACTTTATACATAATACTCCCTCATATGTGTGGTTACTAAAGCTTTCTCACAGTGTTATGAATGACCATAAAGGCTTCTAAGTTGTGTAACTGTCAACCATAAACATTTCTTGCCATCATGACAGATGATCATATTTTCAGCTATATAACTACTCATTGTAAACAGTTCTTATAAACTGTTATTGGGTGTAATACTTGAGTGTGAATACTGATTTACACATTTCTCACCAGTATGAATGCCAATTCTGAGCATGAGTGGAATGTTATGGAGGTGCCTGATCCTGAACTTGCCAGAAAGATGCAGAAGGTCCAATGCCATGGTAGCTATCTGGGAAGCATGATCATCAATCCTTTTGGGTACTCCTCCCACAACCATGTAAGCATCACCTATTGTCTCTACCTGTGAGTGTTAAAGTAATCCTGATATTAACTGTCTTTGTATTAGAGCACCATTCTGAGCCATACAATAATACTTATATTTTGTGATTTGGTCAAGCAAGTCAACATTAATCAAACGCCCTTCACCCATATACACCTATTGATGATTAAAATCCTCTCATAGTGTCAATAAGTATATTTCTAACACCAGTACTCTTATCCAAACTCTTACAGCAGAATTATAAATAATGAGGCATAAGACATGTTTATGGATGTTAAAGTCACTGCTGCCAATCATTAGTTAATTTTTATGTTCATCCTGGGGGTACCTCACTCCCATCAGCATCAGTTCACCATCAAGTCTCTGAAAGGTGAAATCATGCATTCTGTCACCTTACCAGATGCATAATTTGGTTTGATAACTTTGAAAATAAAGTCTGGGATAGTAACATTGTGCTGTAAGAGCTGAAAGTAAGATGATATATGTGTACATACCATATATAATGAAAGTGGCTGTGATGAAAAACTTGATCTAGATTCTGAAGTCACAAGATTTAAGAAAGATCATGACTATTGTTGACCAGGATATACTTCAAAATTATAAAGTGTAAACCATAAAAAGCCAAGTGTACACATAATAGTGAAAAAGAAACATAGAAGGTATAAAGATGGTGCAAACACTTCATAAAATCTGTCACCACAAGCCCTACGGGAGCTGCCTCACTCCTCATTTCCATGTGATGCTTCAAACTTGTCCCAAATCATTAATGTTACAACTTCTGTATACCAACTACAAAGGGGCAAATGTTATTTTGTACATATTTTCTGTATCATTTACTTTTCTTACTGCAGGTTTGGAATCAGTATATAATGATAGTGAATGGGTTACATTATCAATTTCTTTCACTTTGCAGCAATGGAGATTCCTTAAGTTATTCATATGCTATTCATTACACTACAGCACAAATGATATGACTGCAAACATTGTAGAAGGTGATGGTATAATATTATAAACCTAACCTTGTAAACATTGTAGTGGTTAATGGTGGAGTCGAATGCAGTGTACAAATCGTTTAGCAAGTCTACCACTTCGAAGGGCGTAGAGTAAGCTGAGATGCTTGTGAAACCCACAATATCCGAAAAATATATGGTCACCTCATCAAACTCCTCAGGTGCCACTGGCATCCCCAGTTTCAACTGATCTGCAACAGAGCTACAAAAGACAATGGAATAAAGGCTGTGTCCATAATGCTTGGAAAGGACAGGCCCCTTTCCCCCATTATTGAGTTAGTTGATGAAGGAGATGAATTTCCCCTTTAAATATTGATACCAATGCCTAAGAAGAGATTTATGCCAAAATGGATCTCAGGACTTCATTTTTTGTAGTAAGATTACATTAAGGAAGTGAAAATCATGTAACCTGCTATGCTTTATGACTGGTGAATTAAGTAAAACCTGAGAGGTCCACTAACATGTAGTGGAATGGAAATTTAAATGAAAGAAAATGGTAAGGTCCAACACCATATCAAAACAATAGAGTTCTGAATAAAGAAACACTGGCTCATAGACAATATTTTTTCTGTCACCTAGCAAAGTTTCGTAAACAATTGTATATTACAGGACAACAAGCTTCAAAACTGATGATGTTGCATTACACTCTAATAAGGGCAGCATATTGCTCAAAAAAGTACTGAGCAGATACATCATACCAAGATAATCAATGTCTGGTTACTGCACTTTACTTATTATTGTACAACCCACAAAATTAAGAAAATGGGTATACATGCATTATTTCTTTCTCATTTCTCATTTAGTAACATAATGAAGTTATCTCCTATCTTGCTAACAGGTTGAGATGAATTTACTTGCTATTGGTAGCTTTTAGGTTTTCATACTTGTTCACTGCTTCCCATGGTAGCAAGGAACTGCCAGGAACAGAAAGAAATGGCCTCATTAACTTGCATCCACTCTAGCAGTCATGTGTAATGCACTAAACCAAAGCCCTCTATCCATAACTTGCATCCACTCTAGCAGTCATGTGTAATGCACTAAACCACAGCCCTCTATCCACAATCAAGCCCCAAAGACTTTCAATTGTCTCCCTTGACTGATTCATATGCCCCAATTCAATCCACTGACAACACAATGCCCCTGCGTACCAAATTGCTCCACTTAATCTCTTCCATGCATGCCTTACATCTTCCTGCATGTTTAAGCCCTGAGCACTTAAAACCTTTACCACTTCATTCATCCATCCCCGATTCAGTTTCCTCCTTCTTTTCCCTGCACTACTGACATATTTATCCTTTTTTGCCAAACTCTCCTCTCTTATTCTCTCCATATATCCAAACAATTTCAGCATGCCCTCTTCAGCACTCTAAACCATGCTATTTTTATTATCACACGTCTCTTTTATCCTATCATTTCTTACTCAATCACCCTCCTCACAACACATTTTGTCAAACATTTCATTTCCCACACATTCACCCTCTTTTGTACCTTCTCATCTAGAGCCCATGCCTAGCACCCATACAATATCACTGGTAGTATTATATCTTAAAACATGTCCATCTTTCCTCTCTTTTTATGCATTTGTCAATGAACCCCCTTAACCAAACTATGACTCACTTCAGCACCCAGGGTTACATTTGCTGCCATGTCCATAACCCCCAGGTATCTTAAAGCACTTTACTTCCTTCAAGTTTTCTCCATTAAAACACACCCAAATTTACAACTCTTTGTACTACTAAACCTAATAACATTGCCTTTATTCATATTTACTCTCAACTTTCTCCTTTCACACACTCTCCTAAACTCAGGAAGCAACTTTTGCAGTTTCTTACTTGAAGCTGACACCAGCACCTTGTTCTTACCAAACAGCAACTGACTTGCCCCTCAAGCTCCTCCACCTGTCACAGACTCAAGACTCACTCCACCCCCTAAAACCCTAGCATTCACGGACCTCAACGCCCTATTCATAAACAGATTAAATACCAATGGTGAAACCTTATTTTAATGTACATAATATTAATGAATTACTCTATATATTCATTAAAGATAACATACTGTTTCAAAGTCCTCAAGACCCTCTATACATTTGACCTACATAATATTAATGAATTTCTCTATATATTCATTATAGATAACATATTGTTTCAAAGTCCTCAAGACCCTCTGTACATTTGACTAACTCCATCTACACTGCCTCAGTACCCATTACATTCACCAGCCACTGCCCTCCCTAACCACCAGGTAATTAAGCCAAATTACAACTTACGATAGGCCTCTCTAAACACACCTTCCCATCTATCACCCTTTCAAGACAGTCCTTACCAACCAGCATCCTCTCAAGCCACTGCCCTTACAACCTTTCTACCCATCAACCTCCACAACAATGCCCTTTCTACCTACCACTCTCTCTTCTTCCAACTAACCATTCTTTCTTCCTAGGGCTTTCTCATGTTACTGCCCTCTATACATAAATACATCCCAATCGATTTGTCTAAGAACTAAAATAAATGTCCCCATCCATTGGAATCTCCCTACTACACCTCTTCACATTATATTTTGAGTCACTGGCTTCCTTACTCACCAACCAACCTCTCCATCCATCATTTAGTTGATCCTAATCACTACCAGCTCTCCACCCACCTTGGCAACATCCTGTTAAGCAGCTGTTCAGTTTTCTTCTTCTCTAGATCAAGCTGCTCTGTTCTGTCTTTGATAAGCTCCTCTAGGTTGCTTGAGTACTTTTCCAGCATCTGGAACATTGTGTCTACAATGTTGAGGCGCCTGTTTGACCAAGATAACAAAGTAAATCATTAACAATGAATATTATGCAAACATTATGTAACATTATAATATCATTGTGGCAGCCATACCAATCCCTGTACTGATTATGAGAAAATATACAGATTATGAAAAGAATGCTATTTGCACTGTCAGATAAACAAATATGACTCCAAAGTTATCAAGCAAGAACTAGTGGCTGAAAACATGACAGACATGCATGGACATATTTACAGAGCCATCAGATCAACAAATATGACTCCATAGTTATCTAGCAAGAACTAGTGACTGGAAACAAGACTGAGACATCCTAGGACATATTTATAAAGCTGTCAGATCAAAAAGTGCAACTCCAATGTTATCAAGCAAGAACTAGGGACTGGAAACAAAACTGAAACATGCAAGGGCATCTTTACAATAATCTTCAAAATTGAGTAATGGGTTAATAAAACACAAGTCTTACCAAGTATGATCAAAGTCTAATGTGTAATTTAGCAAAGCTTATGATAAAACAAATTAAAGTTCAAGATATACATATGGGTAAGTGTGCCAATTTACTGTTGTACCCATCTGATCCCAAACTCAGGATTGATCAAACAAGTAGTACCTCCAAATTCATAAGATTTCAATACTTTACTTTCGAAGCTATTTTTAAGAAACTGAGTTTAGGATGTATAATAAAATGTAAGAGGAAATGCATAATTCTGCCTAATCTCTAATATTACTTATGATTTATGGAATGAGTATCCTTACCTAACTATAACGAAATTCAGCAAACAATACCTTGTGATCAGCTTCTATAATTCAAACTAATACTGCATGAACAGGGATGATAGTATGTGCTTCACAGGTAAGGTAGTGGACTGTCAAAATTACTTTTAACCTTCATGTGCATCACTGGCATTACCAAAATGTTACATGATAACCCACCTAAGCAAAAATTCATCTTCAAGAGAAGCATAATTTCAATATCACTGAAATAAGTAAGAACTCCCACCTCCCCTGATTTAGTTTCTTAAAGAGGTCATTGATCTGGTTGAAGTCTGGTCTCATCTCTGGAAGTTCAGCCCAACACTGCTTCATGATGTTGATAGCATCAGGAGGTGCTGCGCCCTTTGACACGGACGGCCTAATCATTGGTGGAGGCTTCTTTAAACGTACTAGGATCTCTGCAAGAATAAGATGTTGCTAATGCTTGATGAATAAATTTATTGATATAACAAGCAGCAGCAGGCATTACTGAGGAGCAGCTATGCATATCTTTAGTAAGATGTGGTAAATGGTGCCACCTATGCTAGTTAATATACATTACAAAGAGAGTCCAAATTATTTTGTAGCAATAAACCTTATTTTCATCCTGACATGTTATCTGTATCACAATCTACGTTACCCTAATTAAGCACGTAAGTTGTATCATGTAATAATGGGTCAATGTACTTCAGTGCATGAACTATTTTGTAGTAATTTTCCACTCACCTGGAGGTGTGAGCTGTACCATACAGTAAGGGGCACCACGGACCACTACTTCCTGCATGATTATTGCAAAAGAGAAGACATCTGCTGCTTGTGTCCCTTTTGTCATCAGTGCCTCATCTCGGAGAAGCTCTGGTGCCTTCCATAGGAGATCTATAATGATGATAAGGTTTACAGGATTTGTATTGGTGCACTGGGGCTAAGTCAGTACAAGAACACGTGAATATGAAAAACTTAAATGGCTTAATATTTTAATTCAATTTCCATCTATTACATCTCACTACAACTATGGCTGCAATTAAGGTAGTAGTCTAGGTGTAACAAAACAGTATTGCAAAAGATGATGGTACGAGTCTGGATAAGTGGAAATGAATAGCTACAGGTATGAGCTCGATACACGAGATGCAGGTATGACGAGAAGCAAGTGCACTTGTGCATGTTGCAGGGATGTTGGAACGAGTGTCATGCTTCAGAAAATGCAGATGTGTTACCAATGACTTCTGTGTGGGTAGGAGATGAGTAAGTGATAATAAAAGGGATATGGGTGTAGGTGTGTTTTATGGAAAGTAAGCATATGTTGAGGAAGGGGTGCATATTTATAATGCAATGCAGGTGTAGGCATGGGGCATGAAGATGAAACAGACAATCATGAAGGTTTTGCTTGGGTGAGGATGTGCTGTGGGTGTCTTACAAAGGATATGTGTGGGTGTGTTGTAGAGAATGAAGATAATGGTATGGATACAATATAATAAGATATTCAGTGTAGGAATGGGTTAGGATGTACTGCCAAAGGTGTAGTTATGGGTATTATATGAGGTGAGTGCCATATGTTAAGTACAGAGAGAGAGGTATGCTATATGGACTAGAAGTGTGGGAGTGTAAAAGATATTTTGTGGGCCTCATGTGGACCTGTTGCATGATATGTTGGTGGGACCGTATTATTTGGTTAAGTAGTGTGGACATATTATCGGGCATATGTTATCACCTATTCATAATTACTTGTTTTTACACTAAGGGTACAAAGTTTTACACCTGTGGGGGCCCACCTTTCAGGTACATTCATCATTCACATTTTCATCTCTTAGCTTATTCCGATCTACCACCCTGATACTATGAAAAATACTTCTGTCACGCCTTTACCTTTACTTACAACACATTTCTTGCTTAGTTTCTTGTTATGATCTCTGCCTGCTCTGCATTTGCAGATTAGGCCAGACTTAAGTTTTTAGCAAGTTTTGTCTCCACCTCTTCAAGAATATCTGGTTTCTTTTTCTTTGACTTAGTACTTGGACCCTTGCCCCTTACCATCTCCTACAGGTCTATCCACAATTTATTTATATCATTTTTAATCTGAGACTTGTACCATTTATCAATCCCTTCCTCCCTGAGCTAGTAATGAGGATTTTTGCTCTCATGTCTCATTTGATGCATCTTGTTTTTCACTTCCCTTTTGGCTCATCTTATAATTCATCACCTCTGATAAACATTCCACTAAATTCCTCGTTTTTGGCAAATTATTGAAGTTGCTTGAGTACCTCTTCGCTACAAACCTTATGTCTAGCATGCAACTAATTGCTACTTTTATGTTGCAACTAACATACTAATAGTAATATAAACATTATTGATGCTTTCCTTCTCAACTACCCTTCTCTCTTTAACAGGCTTTTGGTCTTCTTACAGCCTAAGGATGACCATCAACATATGTCCACCAGCCTCTAAGCTGTGGTGTATCCTGCTCACTGGCTTTCTCTAGGAGTTGTGTTATTTTGATCTCTTTGGCTGCTGTTTTATCAAAAGTCCATGTTTTCATCACTCTACACTACCTTAATCAATTTGAACTCTCCTGTCTTTCGACTAATCCTTCAAATATTTCCCTGTTTAGCATCACTCTTCAACAGAATATACATAACTCTATGGATTAATTCTCTTTTGTGTGTTTGTGCAGCTGGGGATATTGGTGTGAACTTTTTTTGCAAAGGATAGTGTAAACTGTGTAAGATGTTGGTGTGTGGACACAAAGCAGAGGATGTTAGTATGGAAGTGTTACTGGGAATGTGGGAACGAACCTGCTGCAGGGGCGGAAGACATGGAAATGCTGCACAAGGTGTAGAAAAAGACATGCTGTAGGACCTGTAGACAGAGATATGCTGCAGGGGCTGAAGACGTGGATATGCCACAGGGGCTGTACACAGTCAAGTTGCAGCAGGTGTTGACATGGACATGATGCAGGGAGTGAAGACATGGACCTGCTGCAGAGCTATAGACATGGATAAGCTGCAGGGGGTGATATGGACATGCTGGAGGGGCTGGAAACATGGACATGCTCCTTGAGCTATACACATGGACACGCTTCAGGGGCTGTAAATATGGACATGCTGCGAGGCATGTAATCATGGACGTGCTGAGGAGATTGTAAACATGGACATTATGCACAAGCAGTTGACAGAGACATGCTGATGGGGCTGTAAACGTGGACATGCTACAGGGACTATTGACAGAGATGCTATAAGTCCATACACATGGGCATGCCTCAAGGACTGTTGACAGACACATGCTCTAGGGACTGTAGACATGGTCATGCTGCAAGGACTGTAGACATGGTGGTGCTGCAAGGGCTGTAGATATGGATATGCTGCAGAGGCTGTAATCATGGACATGGTGCAAGGGCTATAGACATGGACATACTGCAGAGACTGTAATTATGGACATGGTGCAGGGACTGTTGACAGAGTCATACTGTAGTAACAATAGACATGGTCCTGTTGCAAGGGCTGTAGATATGGACATGCTACAGGGGCTGTAGGCAAAGACATGCTATATACAGGAACATACCAAAGGGCTGCAGATGTTGACAAGCTCCACAGTCTGTAAACAAGGACATGTGACATGTGCTGTACATTAAGACATACCACAGGGGATGTTACCATGGATCTGCCACAGGGGATGGAGACAGATATGCTGTACATATGGACATGCTGCAGGGGTAGTACATACGTATGTGCTGTTTACATGAACATGTTGCAGAGGTTGGAGACAAAACACATGCTGCAGGGGCTGTGGACATGGACCTGCTGCATAGGCACGAGACAAAGACATGCTGCAGGGGCTGTAGGCATGGTCCTGTTGCAGGGGCATGAGAGAAAGACATGCTGCTGGAACTGCAGAGATGGTCCTGCAGCTGGGCTGAAGACAAACACCTGTTCCAGGGGGCTGTAGACAAAGACATGCTGCAAGGGCTGTAAATATGGACCTGTTTCAGGGACTGTAGGCACAGACCTGCTGCAAGGGATGTAGACATGGATCTGCTACAGGGACTGTAGACACAGACCTGCTGCAGAGGCTGTAGACAGATACATGCTGCAGGGGCTTTAGACATGGACATCCTGCAGGGACCTTAGATGTGGATCTGCTGCTTGGGCTGTAGAGAGAAATGATGCTACAGGGGCTTAAGACACAAACATGCTGCAGGGGGCTGAAAACAAGAATATGCTGCAGGGCTGTAGACATGGATATGCTGAAGGGCAGGGCTGTAATTATGGGCATGATGCAGGATTTGAAGACAAAGACACGGTGCTAGGGATGCCGACTGGACATGCTGTAAGGGTAGGAGACATGGATATCATGAAGGTGTGGAATGATGCTGATATTGTGGGTATAGATGTAGGGTGTTACTAGGGCTGTAGGTGTAGGATGTTCCTGAAGGTGTAGGGTTTTGCTGTGGCGGCAGGTGTAGGGTGTTGCTGGGGTGCACGTGCAGAGCACTGCTAGGGTGTAGATGAAAGGTGTTTTGGAGGATGTAAGTAAGGGATATTGTTGGGATGGAGATATACACTACTGCCTAGGTGTAAGTATGGGATGTTGCTAGGGAAAGTAGTGTGGGATGTTCCTGGGGGGTGGAGGTCTTGGATATTGCTGGAATGGTGTGGGGTGTTGCAAAGGAGCAGGTGTAGGGTAATGCTGGGATGTATGTGTAGTGTTAATTGGGATGAAGGTGTGGATAGTTGCTGGGGTGTATGTGTGAGTTTGTCAAAATGAAGATATGGAATACTGTCGTTGGTATAGGTGTAGGGTACTGGTACAGGGTGTAGACGTGGGGAGTTAATGGGGATGTAGGTGTTCCTGTTGCTAGGGGTAGAGGAGTGTTGCTGGGACGTTTGTTAAGGATATGTGTGTTGGATGTTGATTTGGGGTGAGGCATGTAGCTGGGATATACATGTGGGGTATTCCTGAGTGATGCTGGGGTGAAGGTGATATAGGAGGTGTAGGTGTGGAGTGTTGATTAGAGTATAGGTGATGGTATTACTGGAGGTGAAGGTGTGGGGTATTGCTGGTGGCATATATGTGGAGTGTTTTTAGAGGTGAAGATGTGGGGTGTAGCTGAGGCTATAGGTGTGGGTTGCAGCAGGAGTAGGTGTGGATTGTTGCTAATGGCATGGGTATGGAATGTCATTGGGGTATAGGATGGTGATGTTGCTGGGGGTAGAGGTGTGGGATGTTGTTGGGGTGGAGGCATGGGGTGTTACTGGGATGGAGTGGGATGATGCTTGTAGTGTAAGTGTGGGATGTTGCTGGGGTGTAGGTGTTGTTGCTGGGGTTAAAGGTATGGGATGTTGCTGGAGATGTAGGCACTGAATGTTGTTGGGGTGTAGGTGCCAGGTGCGCTTGGGGTCTAGGAGTGGGGTGTTGCTGAGGGTATAAGTGTAGGGGTTGCTGAGAGTGTAGGTATGGGGTGTTACTATGAGTAGGGTGTTGCTGGGTGAAGGTGTGGGGCATTTTTTTGGGTGAAAGTAAGGGTTGCTGCTGGGATGTAGGTGTAGGGTGTTTTGGGAGGTGAAAGTGTGAGGTAATGCTGGGGTGTGGGGTGTAGGCATGAGATATTTCTAGTGTGAGGTGTTGGTGATTGTAGAAATATTATGTGTTTCTAATAGTGTAGGAAAGGGGTGCTGCATCAAACTGAATGGGAAGTTTGGATTTGTGTATGGAATACATTTTTTCCTTTAAGTATTACATGGGATGCTGTGGTGGATTTGGATGAGTTGTATGCAGTATACATGTGTGTTTTCATGTCTTGTTCGGAATTGTAAGTGGGTTCTTATGTGATTCAGGGATGTAGTTATAGGCATGAATTGTCTAAAATATGTTGGTGTGGATCTGCGTATGTTGCAAAGACCATATATGTTGGTTTGGATATGTTGGAATGGAGTAAGTGTTGTTTCTGCTTATAAGAAATATTAGCGTGTGTTGGAATGCATGTGGGTGTGAATGTACTGCACAATCCAAAGTTCTGTATGAGGTATTAACAATAATGATGTGGAGTAAATGTTGATGTTCATGTAAAGAAATGCATCAATACATATCTAGGTGTGGGTTTTGTGGTGGTAGGCAAGGATATCACAGTGCAGGTTGTGGTTATGTTGTGGTGGTAGTGGGTATGGATACAGGTGCAGGAATTTACCACGGATGGGTCTGTTGGGCTGACTGAGGTTCTGGTACTCATATATGCCCGGAAGTCCATAGTCTGTCACCTTAAGGACCCAGCGGGCATCGATCACACAGTTGCGGGATGTGAGGCGGCCGTGGTGACGCAAGAGCGACCCATGTAGGTACCGCATGCCCTGCAGGGTGCAAAGGTTAGTAGGGACAGGTATCCTGTGCATACCTGAAAGAAAAACAAACATACATGCACACATGTACATGCACAAGCATGCATGCTTGCACATGCACACACACATACAAAGAGACATATGCACTAGCACACAACCAAACATATACACATACACACATTTATCCTAACAGATGCACATGCATACAAACATGCAAACACACACATACACACATAAATGCACACACACAGACACAGACACACACACACACGCACAGACACACACACACTCACCCACACGCGCACATGAACACACACTGAAAACATACCCTGACAAGATCAGTGAGGAGTGACAGCCTAAAGGACCAGTCCAGCTTGATGTCCTCCTGTCTGATGATATCCTCAAGTGACCGTCTGCTGCAGTAGTCAAACACTAGCCCTGGCCGTACCGAATCACAAAGCATTCCCAGGAACCCATTAATATTCTCATGCCGCAAGTCACGCATCTGGAGGAGGTCAGGACACTGTTGGTCAGCTTAAATGTACAAACTAGGAGAGAGGATGAGGGGGTCATTTCTTTTGGGATTAATCACTGAGGCACAGACTGGGAAGACAGAAAAGGCCATGAACATAACACGAGTAGAAAGTGATAACATTTCTGTAGGGTTCTGGTAATTCAAAGGTAATACCAGAATAATGTAAAGCAATTAAAGACCAATAGTTATCAGTGTTTTCAAGATAGTTCACTATAGGAGGTCTTCAAAAGAAAGTTTTTCAGTTGAGGTAATCATGAAACATTAGCATTTGTAGGGATGGAGAATATGTTGGAAAAGGCCTCATTATGGATATATTCACTTGATGGACTGTTAAGTCTTGTTATAGTTCTAAGAGCAAATCTGAAAAAGGACCAAAAGCACATTAAATTAAATTCTCACCAGTATCAATCTGACCTCAACAGGATGCACTATTCTTATCTTCAACAATCCCAAGAGAAGCATTAACAAATCTAAGACACTAATATTCAACTTAATACTTTTACAAGTGGGGGGGGTAAAAAGATGGGAACTTAGAAATACTGAGGTAAAGTACTGATCACAATGAAGTATAGTCTTCAAGTTACATATGGAGAAATGATTACAAAAAGTGTATCTGCCACCTGAAAAGAGTATAATGATGGATTAGATGTCAGAAAACAAAGGCAGAAAAAGATTGTGGCAATAGTTTGAGGGAAATAAATGATAATAATGATTAGCAAAAACTGCAACCACAAGCACGCAGAAATCAATACTGAGCAGGTTAGAGGGATTTTGTACATTGGTGTTTTCCTATATGAAAAAAAATCATGAAAACCATACATTTGTCTTTATTACCACTATTCAGTCACACAAAGATAACAGAAAAGAATCAACATGAAAGACCAAACATCAAGACAGAGAGAATGAGGTTAAAACATGGGATGAAGGTTACAGCTACAATATCATAACATTTCATCTTAGCTTTACTAGTGACTAATATTAAGAGTCACTTATACTACTGTAAGATAGTTATGGTGCACTAAAGAGACAATACTTCATTATGCCTTGATCAAGGCAAGCACAGCAGAATGCTTCTATTCCTGACTGAGGCAAGCGCAGTTAAGGTGCTACTGTCTTCTGAGCACCTTTATATAAATTAATGCTATTTTTGTGCATGGGAGAAGGCCAATAATATCAACAGCACACTGCAAAGGTTTATGAACCTTTTTAAGTATATCAATGCATCTTATCTAACTGTCAAAATGGCAATACCCAAACCAACAGGTATTACCATAATGACTGGTGGCACAGAAATAATCAGATAATACACGTTGATAACACAATCTATAATAGATAGTTTCAACCACAGCAAATTATCTTCAGAACAGGCCTCAGACTTAGTCAATGCCATTTAATATGTCTAAGTATGATCACCTTTATAATGACTTATACTGATAAAATTTTTGAATTGCCTTGTTTGAAACTAATCAATCATCATGTATTGCAATATCTTTGTTGTGAAAGTCAACATCTAAGCACCCTTTGAGCTTCATATAATCACCTTATGTCAGCTATATCCATGTGATTACAAAACTTTACGTGAAGAAAAGGTAAGAATTTTATACTTATAAATATAACCTACTGTTTGTTTGTGAAGAAAAGAAGTGGTGAACAACTCTTTTAATTAAGAAAGCCAATAAAAAACAAGTTGTAACCGAGTTGTTAAAATGGAATCAACTTGCATTTACACAAAGGAACTGGATTTTTTTCTTTTCAGTTTCATTAAATGGTCCTTAAATCCAAACAATATTTAACATCAACAGATAGCGGGTGACAAAAGAGCCTCATAGCAATACACTGGGCCTTAGGCTGTGATTCAGGGAACTACTTACAGCAGACAGCAGGTGGCAAAACAGCCTTACAGCAATACACATATTTTGAACTCTTTTTCTGTACCAATCTCTGACATGTTCAATTACACAAAGAACATAAAAATCAACCTTAATATGAGAAACTGCTTGGTAAAGCAACTTAAACAAAACCTTAGTGAAAAATATTAATACCTCTGCAGAATTGAACTGAACAATGAAGAATATCAATGGCAAATACATCTTATAGGAACAATCAACCATAAGAAAGTTGTGACAGATATAGAGAAAGACTTCCTGCTCACTTTTATGTAATTGTTCATGATACAAAGTCATATTCCCAAAATGCTTAAGTGCTATTCACAAATGGCCTGATAAGTCAAGGATTTTTTAATCAGAATGATTGGAAGAAATAGTGTCTTAAGTCGACACCAAAAGATAGGCGTCAACTCAAAGGGTCAAGATTAAAAGACTGAGTAAGAAGTCAAGAAAGGGTCAATACAAGAGTTTATAAATGGAATTCAGTGTCAAGATAAGAGAATAGTTAATCAAAAGCAGTCATGGTTCAAAAAAAAGGTTCAGGAATCTGCAAGAAGGGTCACACGTCATCAAAAGGTTTAAGGTTGAGATCATCATGCTAGGGTAATAGTTAGGGGTAAGAGATCAATAAAATAAGCTAGGAATTACAACTAATGATTAATCAAGAAAGTAAAAAGTAGGTGCAATAAATATATTAGGGTCAAAACAATATCAAAAATCAAGAAAGGAAGGACAGCTGAGCATACAGGGTGAGAGTTCATTATACAGGGTCAGAGGTTATTATAAGGGCAAAGGTCAAGACAAAGGGTTAAAGATTAGCACAGAAGTATGAAGACAAAAGATGATCAGTGACAACAAGGGGTTTGGGATCATGAAAAGAAAATCGCATAGGCACTCCTAAGAAAGAAGTCAGTGGTTAATAAAAGGGAAGGATGGTAGGTGTAGACATTAGGTTACTTATCAGCAGTGGGAGCTATAGTTAAGTGAACGGATCAAGGACCAATACAATGGAAACAATATCTAAAGAAAAGGAATGAGGCTCAAAGTCATAATGAGCCTCTCACTGACCTGTTTGAGGAGGGTCATTGTCCTATTCTTGACCTCAAAGTTTCCAGCTTGGACGTAAAAGTACTTGACATGGACAAAGTCACCCTGTGGATCAGGTCAAAGGTTTAGGGTAGATTTTAACAGACTTTTGGTAAAACAATAAGGATGCTATGGAGCTCTGGGTTTGTGACACTATTTGGTATCAAAACAAATCATGCAATATAATGATGTTCTTCTCCTATCCAATACTGTATACCCTTTCTCTGCAATGACAATTTCACTCAACAGGACTTGTATTCAACAATATCTTTGTCCTCTGAACAAAACTTTCACAAACCCAAACCCTTCTCCTACTGCAATTGCACCCTAAGCTCAATGCATCCACGCAAACAACACACTCCTATTACCACTCTCATTAACCCACAGTCCAAACCCTCTGTAACTATTCACACAATTCATGAATTCTTGCACTGCACCATCATCTCCCTAGTCACATCTGAAGAGACCCTCTTCAGTAAAACAGAAACAAACCGCTGGTCTGTTTGAGTCTTAAACCACAGCAACAATTACACAGCATATGTGTGCAACAGCTAAGTTTGTTTTCAATGTTGGAAGTAATAAATGCCACTGAACAAAAAGACCCTCTTCAGCAAAACAGAAACAAAAAGCAGGTCCATCTATGTCCTAAACCATAGCAACAATTACACAGCATGTGTGTGCACCATCTAAGTTTGTTTTTAATAAACTTTAGCAAATAAATATAGCTAAAAAAACATGGCATCTTACAGCGATACTTAATCATTCATATGACAATGTTTCCTTGCGCTACCTCGCTAACGCGGGAGACAGCGAGAAAACAAAATAAATAAATAAATATTTACTTCAAAAGTACCTTTAATGTCTCCGAAGTCTATCTATCTACAGCTCTGATGCCTGTTCCCTCTGACCACTCTTTGGCCATGGAAAAAGAGTTCCACTTATCCCTGTTCTTACATGCCTCCCTTGCATTCACCATTCCATGCATAATGTTATAATTCACAACATGAGCATCATGTATCTTGCTCTCTTTCCTCTTGTATCCTACCACTACTTTTGCTCATGATATCCAATTTCTTCTCACATTATACTTCGCCTTGGCTTCCTCTCCATCCTTGTTGACAGCATGAGCAGCTGTGGAGAGCAGGGCTTCGTGAGGGATGGACCGATGAGGAGAGCTGAATGAACCCCGAAGTAGGTCTGGCCGATCACCTGTGCCAGCTGACCCCGGCTGCAACGTAAACATCAGGTGCACCAACTCTAAACAAAACTTTTCTATCTCATGATTCTGATTATATCAAGTATTTATAAAATGCCAGTGTTAATATTTCAACTTCATACTGAAGCTATAATGAATTCTGACAGCTCAGATGATTTATTTCAATATTCATCATATTCTAAATACTGCTGAACATTTAAGATATCACCACCATTTATATTATGGACAACATTATAAAAGTGATATAAGATATTACTTTATATAAATATGTCAGTATCATCTAATAAAACAATTCAAAACCTATGGTTAAGACACACAAAAGAAGTAGTCATATGCAAGCTTTCAGACAAAATAATTTGACAACAGTATTCTATCTACCACCAACATGTACATGCTTCACTGAGATATCATTCCAATAAACAAAAGCAACTATGTAAAACAAATAAAAACAGGCATATTCAATTGTAGCAAGAGACAACTGACCAACTCCAACTATTTCTACAATGTTATTTTTGAGTCATGCAAGCTATCATCAAGGGATAAACACAATTGCTTACAAATACTTATAATTTTAAAGGAATCAAGCAGAATTTCAATGCAAAACTATGAATGTACAACAAAGAAATGTCATCAATTTATTCACTAACCCACGTAAGAACACAAAAACATGAAAAAAATATTGTTTAGTTTAGCAACTCTTATTTATCCCTTTTTTCTCTTAGGTAGGAGTAAGGAAGTGTTCAAAAGGGGCTTCATATCTGAGAAATAAAAGATAGTGAAAAAAGAGATGTGCATAACAAAATTAAGTGATAAGCAGAAACAATATAGTATATATTTTGTGTAAAGGGAATATTGTTTGGTTGGATGTTCCAGCTACCTCACATTTCTATAGCTTTAACTGTTATGGGGTTTGCTGACCTCTGAATATCACCAACATGATTTACAGTGTCTGCTCTTTATACACAGCTAACATCGGATATAAAGCATCTGACCATGATGCATTCATGGGTCGCCCCGGATCAAGTACACAGGTTCAAATCCTGTTGTGGCTGTCAGTCCACAGTCAACCCAGCTGTTCATCCACCTCAAGGGGTTGGTTGATAAAATGGGTACCTGACTGAGGCTAGGGTTTGTATATATATATACAGCATTAGTGAGATGGCCTTGATTATGGCTTCAGTTGCCTGTGTTGTCTCAGCTAACATAGAAAAAATAATGGGACCATTAAACACTGCAAGCACTTGACATTAAGGGTATAAGCTTTAAATACTATCAAGATGCAATGTTAAAGATCTGACCTTTATATAGTACTTGAGCTTAATGTCTAGAGTCTGATGTCTAAATACTAGGAGCACAGGCAGTTCAGCATCTAGGCTATCAAATGCTGAAAGCACTTCACATAAACCATTAAATGCTGGGAGTCATCACATGAATGCCAATGTTTGCAGGCTTATTTTCAAACCCCTGCCAACATTCTGACATTTGTATGGCTACTAGGTGTCACTGTCAGTACTTGCCTCTGAGACAATCATCTCTGGAAGCAATTCCGAAGTGCAAATACATCTATCCCTGGGGATAGGGGAGAAAGAATACTTCCCATGTATTCCCTGCGTGTCGTAGAAGGCGACTAAAAGGGAAGGGA
>JAUTXX010000062.1:0-30721 GCA_032273605.1 Panulirus laevicauda
AATATTGCATGCAGTGTTGAAAGTGACAACGATAATTTGTCCGTGGTCACTTGTACTAAATTTTTCTCCAACTTAATCATTATTATTAATAAGATACTCATTTGCAGTGCAAATATTTTGTCGTGAATGGGTCTCTCGTCTAACTGGATTAGGGCACTATCAAGTTAATTAGGGTAGAGTCCGGGCCCGGAGTTAATAGAAAGGAATTCACTCAACTTATGAGACCAGTTAGTTAAAATCCCTTAGCATGATAGAATCGTATTCATTACAAATTTCTGTTAATTGATCATTAAATCTTTCGTCTACCTTTAATGTCTGTGCAGAAGCCTTTTATTTTCTTACAAGGCATATCATTAATTTCTACATAAATGAAGTCGACATTATCGACAGCTACACCGTTTTTCATTACAAAATTAAGGTGAGTTTTAAAATAGAGCAAGACACCACTGCCTATTCTTATCCCCCCTATCACTATATGACAAAAGTGTACCAAGGAATAACGTATTTGGCAGGGAAATATTCACTTTTTATATGTAACCCAGATTCAGAAATAGTATCGTAATTCCCTTCCAATGCTGTTATCTCTAACTTGAAAATTGTGTTGCATATACTCCGAGAATTAATACAATATATTCATATATGAGACTGAGATATATTTCGAAAAGAATATAAGGAGGAATAGGTATCCACCAATGGGCTTTTTCTTATCAAGCAAAGCGCGCATGTAGACTCACTAATGAGCCTACCAAATGGCACTGCTCTCACTTCATTCAGGTTAAACGCGTCTTTAATAAACACATCACACTGCATGTAGAAATGCTGCCATAATTCCATGAACTCAACTCTCCTGAAAACATAGGTCCACGAATCTATTATTCAAACTGAACATCTAACTAAATAACGCGTTGCCGGTGCCGATCCTGGGAGGAACTGAAATAATTTTATCAGTTTTATCACGGAAACGTTGAATGAGCCGGCGATACTTCTCCAACAGCTCCTCCCATCTTCTTCAGTACCTCGTAATATCGCTCGTGCCTCCACAAACCTCCTCTACAGCGTCAGCCACACAATCTATCCAGACACCTAGAAAACAAAAACGTTTACGGTGGAAAGGGTTTAGTACCTCATTGTTTTAAGGATCGATTCTGTTGTATGAAAGAGGAAGGAATACTTTGAAATGTCTCAACATCCACACTGCGGCTTTCCGACGTAGATATCTCAACTGGTGCAACTCAGCATGGATTCGACAATGTCCTAAAGGACATCTACCCTATAGGTTTGATCAGATATTTTATAAGCGGCTGTAGCCAGCTCTTCCGAATTCCAGGTTCCGTCTGTCCACGCAAAACCAGCATGCAAAGGCATCGTAAGAATATTGCAAAACTGGTCGCCAAGACGTTTTTCATGACAGCGACTGGATGCGTGCAAATATGACCGTTGTTTTTGTCGTCTGTTTCTGATGCTTCTTTGCGAAGTTGAGAAAAGGTAATACGGCACAAGAAAATAAATCTACGACGTCCGTAACCCCACATCTAATTACTTTCATCACGCTTATGAAACGTTCACGTATGAATGCAAATCCAAGTAACCATGTGAAGGAACAAGAGCCAGCTTTCATATGTCACGCATAGCACGTTGCTAATTACAGAGGCTAGCCTGAGCTGCTCGGCGTCAGCTGGGTACACGAGAAGCTCCAGGGGAACTTCGCATGCCACAGATTTGTGAGGTCCAAAATGGGGTCAACTCGGGAATCTGTAAGCGTTCCAGGATTAATGTTAGCATCTAACACGAAGCTACGTACTCAACACCACATGCGCAACGATGTACTTGAAATATACATATTCGTAAGTTCCATTCAGGTTCGTGGGATTACAATTACATCGTTAACAAATCCTCAACAGTTAGTTGTTCTGGTCTAAGTAAACAACTATGGGAACTTCAAGTCAGGGAGTCCTTTGTATTACCTGAGAAACGGCACAACACTATATATATATATGTATATACTATGGTAAAGAAGTAAATGCAAATACTCAAGGGATTTTTTTTTTTTGTTTAAACTTAACCAAAGAAAATCTCGGCAAACAAAATACCGAACTAAAATTAGACTCTTTAACGTAAAAGGAACCTATAATCGGATACACGCTCTTATTCCAGTCTGTACCCAGTGATCCCAGCTTAGGACTCTGACAAGTCTTTACACATTAGCTAACTGCTTGGTGGACTGAGACCTTACAAGGAAGCCTCTGCTGTTCCCAGAACTGCAAGTTGCAGAAAAGAGTTAGAGAAAAAATTCTTGCCCATACGAAACGTGGAATCCCTGACCCTTATATTACTATTATTATTCATGGACCCAACTATCAGCACAATATTCCAACAATACGGTGCAACGGGGTGAAAAAAAGGAGTGTTTTCCAAACCTCGCCATCACCACGGCAAATGTCGTTGCATCAGTTCCCTTCCAACATCAGTTACTCCTACACATCCCCTTTCCCTTCCCCCTCCACTAACCCTCACCCTTTCCTCTCCCTGCCTCCAGTCCTGTCGGCACCAATCCCTTCCCTGATTAATCCTACTTCTCCCTCTCTTCTTTACCAGCTCACGTCTCACTCCTCTTATTGTAATATATAACCTCCCTTTCATCATGACAAGTCTTTCGTAAAACTTCCATTTCTCATTTAGATAATCTGCACCGTCAGTTCGTTAACACTTTAGGCATGCATATGCGAATGTGACCTGTGCGAGCGTTCTATACTTCTACTTATTGGACGAAATTGCTAAGTTGGCGAACGTGCTGATAAAACATCCTGGGACAACTGAAATCACTGTAATCATTCTCTGGTGCAAGAAATATGATTTGCACATGGAAAATCTTGGAAAGCAAAGACCATACTTGCTGCGATAGCGTATATAGTCTTAGAATTAAGTTGAACACCTGAAGATGTTAAGACTTTCCTTTTGGTAATAATAACGACGCTCAAGTCCTTAATTACCATGACAGTCGATAAGCCAAAAGCCAGTACAAAAACACAACCAACTAAAAACAAACTATAAGGTAAAGTAACTAAGTACATATCCAAAAATCATTCCCTATTGCAAGTTCAGACTGGAAGACTAAAATAACACCATTACAATCAATAGGTGTCACGCTTTTCATACAAGTAAACTACAAGTAAACTAAGTATTCAGGACCCTGCAGCAGTCTGAAAAATTATGAGGAAATTTAAGGTGTCATTTGGCCTGAATTAATAAAGTGAAACTTGATCTCAAAATGAAATTATTGAAATGACAATAATTTCATGTTTCTAGATATGTTGATTTCTGAAAAACACTGCACTCTGTGACTGTATATAAACATTCTTTAACGCGGCGACTTTACCTGGTAATCATTAATCAGTATAGTTAATATATAATATAATGGTAGGAAAATATTGGTGCTTTCAGATACAACACCTGAAGTTTTAACTCTCTCATTTCAAGTTGTATCTGTCATCAAAAATGCTCATACAGTATGAAATCAATCAGGCAACATCAATATATTCACATCATTGAAAACACTTGGTTTGAATAAGGTACACAACTTTAAATGTTAAGCACTCGAATCAAAGTTACCGATGCTCCTCTGTAGACAGCTAAGTAGGGGTGACTAGAAAATTAGTACTGAGAGGTTATTGTATTATTAGTCTGCCAAGGATAGGTCACTCCAATTTAGAGTTAAATCACATACAAATAAATGTGAAGATTGTACTCCCAGATTCTAGCAAAGACATACTGACTGGATAAAGAAGTAAAATCTATTTTACCAATGACTGCTTATTAACTGAATGTCATGATATCATGTCACTAGGTACATAGTCTCATCTAAATGGTGTTTGAAAGGTCCTTTTCCAGCTTTAACTCCTCCTGCCCCTTGTTCAAATTACTTTCTTAAATTAGTTATATTCAACTCAGAGCTCAAATTACTTTCTTAAATTTGTTATATTCGACTCCAGAGCTCAAAAGTGGCACATGAATACATAACTTCATTATTCTCAAGGACCCTTACCTATCTTTAAATAAGACATTAATTTCATAAACTTTTTATGAAAAACATCATACTTTTAAAAAACTTTTCACTGCATCAACTAATATGAGTCATTCAAAACTCAAAACAGCAGTCTATGAAGTAAAGCCTATATGTAAAGAATCAGTACTGATTAGTTTTAAGAGATTGATAAAGCATTCTGCATTCCATAACATATCTGTTCTTCCATAAACTCTTCCAGAATAACATAAAAGAAGTTACTATTACCATAAATGAATAATGGTGTTGGAGAATCAGAAAGGGTAGCTTTGTTTCTAAAGTTAAGCAGCAGTTTTTATAAATTCTTATTGTACTGCCAGATTAGTTTGTGTGTTAGGAGGGGGATGGTACTATTTCAGACTGAACCTTTGCATATATGCCAGTCTACATTCTGATCATAAAAACAATAAAAAGTAATGCAGCAACATACCATCAAAATAAACAAGCTTTAGCATTGTGTGACAAACTTGTAAGAGTCAGACCAATGTGTATTCAGTAATAAAATGTAAATCTTTGGGCCATATAAACCTTAAGAATCTGCATGTGAAATGTTATAAAATTATAAAAACAATTAAGTTGATCATGAGGAAAAAATGAGCAGATCTAACCAGCCATAATTCTGTATAAAAACCATATTGAACAAAGATGATGCATCCAAAGTTTTTAAACCGTAATAAGAGGGATAATGATGCTGGAGCATCTCAAGCAAAAATTTCATTTTCAGGAAGTTTCTGACAGGAAGTGAGAAGAAATGACATATCAGACTATAAAGATCATCTGCATCAAGAAACAGTACCTAAGGTGAGTTGGAAGAATTTTATCTATCATGTAATGGCACTCCTACGACACATTATACATCAAGTGTAAACAGGCTCTAAGCTCACTCAGCTGCATTCTCAAGTCAAGTTTGATGAAGTGAAAGATTCAAGTATTGTACACTTCTGGAGGTCTTAATTATTCATTAGTCTCTGTATCACCTTCATGGGTCACTGCAGTTGGCCTGCTCTTTATATATAACGGACATACCATATGCACCAAAAGGTTTCTATTATATTTGTCAAAATATCATAGTCTGTTATGTATAAGAACTAAAAGCAAGAAATCTTGGACAAAAAGTTATCAGTTGTGTGTCACAACCTTTATCAATTTTGTTACATATGTTAGAACAGGTAATAACTACTTGTATCAGGACATCACAACAACCATTCCACTGGCATCTTTATAACAAGTACTGATGCTCTTAACACTCAAAGTTGATTTACTGCATTGGCTATCAGCTTCAGTCAAACTTTTCTTGTAATACCAATACCTTCAACCATCCTACTACAGATCTTTATCATCCTCCCAACTCATCTAAAATAATTTCTAAGGATTCCTTCTCATTTTTACTTTGAAGTCTATCTGTCATTGTCTACCACACTACCACCTAATAAGTGTGAGTTTCATAAGCATACACCAAGGTAAAGACAGGTACTACAGACTCCTTGCATGCCACACTTAACATACAGAGCAAGCATAACCCTTCCTGTACACTGACTCAAAAGCCTCATGTACCTTCACATCTCAGTCTTGGACCAAACAGTGTTGTTGCTCCTATCAGTAACTCAACTAATGATCTTGTCAGTCAGTTGTCATTTGTATTCTCAAGAATGTAGCTGGTTAGGTAAGCTTACTGTAAACTTTTCCACTGAACTTCTGATTTAAACCAAAAGGCTGCCAATAATGTTCCTAATACTTTGAGCAAATGTTGAGTAGTTTCAGGCTCATGATATGCATATTGCTTTCTTTTTTTATTTAAAGCATTTTTGGATTTTGTGATATTTTACAAAAACTTCAAGCATGTCATGCCATCAAGGCACTGTTAAACTTCCCTTTTATATATGGCAGTTGCACAAGGAAAAATACTGAAAGTTTAAAATACGTAGGGGTGATGGTAGGATACTATAGATGAAAAAAAAAAAGAAAAAAAAAAAGAGGAGGAGAGTGCTGTAAGTTGAAAGTGCTTACTTTAAATGACTGAATATACAAAGGTTCCATGAGCGGATGCAACATGACCAATAGTGCTACTTTAAAAAATAGTGATTTGTTTCTCCAGAATCACTTACGTACTACACAGATATATTTCTTATTTAGACACATGGACACCTTTCAGTCTATGAAACAATACTTCCCAAAAATATTTTAGATAAAAATTGCTTGTTTTATTCCATGCAAATAAAAACAGCATAATGCAAGTTCATAAAAAAGAGTGTACAAAAAACATATAAAATCATAGTTTGGAAAGGGTAGCCTTAAAAAAGGATTTGGACATGCAGGTTATCCAGAATTACACATGATAATTTTAAGCGATATGATGCTGAGGAGAGTGAAGGATGCTTTTAAATTAATGGTCATAAAAATATATCTAAAAGGTCACACAAACAACAATATTAATATTGAAGATCAAGGACCAGTAATTATCAGGTTTAGAGGTAGACGAATATAGGCTAAAGAATATTATTCATAATGCATTAAATTTTTTTTTTACTCTACTGAGAACAGAATAAGACCTGCACAAGGTAATTATCTACTCTTTTTTTCTATTTTCATACCTAAGTGCTTTTCTTACCTTATCCAGGTAAAATCAGGAACAATTGAACAACTGTCTCATTTACACACATACACTCTCTAGCTGTCATATATAATGCACCGAAATCAGAGCCCAACATTACAGCAAAGTCCTAAAATCTAATCCATGGTTTACCTTGGCCACTTCATATGCCCTGGTTGGTCCAAAAGACAGACACTATCATATCTCACATGATCAACCCACCTTACATCACATGTTATCCTTAGGCATTTAATTTCCATCTCACCCAACCTTTATTTTTTGCATTCAATGCCCACAGCTCATATCCATACAACACAGCAAGGACTACTTTACACTCAAATATGGTATACCTACCTTTCCCCTAAGAGGCACTGATCTCTCCTTTCCTGAGCATCCAGTACCTAAGTCTCCTCTCCCACTAGATGATTTAATTCCACCCCCATGGTTCCATCCACTGCCACGTCCATTTCCAGGCACCTAAAGCACTCCACTTCTCCAGGTCCTTCCCAGTTACACTCAAAACATCCTGGCCCACTTGCTGTACCTTATTACCTTACTTTAGATCACATTCAAAATTCCACACAATCTCCTAAACTAAGATACCAGACTGGAATTTCTTGTGTCTGCCACCACAGGCAAGTCACCAGCAAATGGCAACTGACTTATCTCCCAGGTCTCCCAACCCCAAACATACTGAAGACTACCCCTGCTTCAAGACCCTCACATTCCTTTTCCTCACCAACCCAACCATAAACAGATTAAACACCCATGGTGACATAATCCATGAAGCAAATCCATCTTCACCTGGAACCACTCATGCTTCTCCCTTCATACTTTCACACACACTCCTCACTGCAGTTAGTTTCCTTCTTTCCACAATATATGTTCATACCACCTTCTTCAATACCACCTTCTTCAAGGCATCTGTCTATCTTATCAAATGTTTTCTTCGGGTCCATAAATATCATACATATTCCTATCTTTCTCCAGGTAATTCTCAAACAAATTCTTCAAGGTACACAACTAATCCATGCATCCTCAAACTATGCCTGTAGCCAATTTGTTCCTCACCAATCAGATGCTTTATGCATACTTCAATCTCTCCATAACCACTCTCCCATTCCCCTTAACAGGTAATATCAAAAGTAATGTCTGTAATTTGAGAACTCACAACTGTCCTCCTTTGCCAGTCTTCACACAACTCACCTTAGGCTAAAAAGCATAACTAATCAAAAACACAGTCACCCCCTTTCTTGAGAAACATGACTAAAATCCCATCTACTGCCACTTTCCTACACTTTAATCATTCACTCCACTCATCACCCCATTCCCAACAAATCACATTCACCCCCCTCTCATCTAACACTTTCAAGAATCCTTAGAAAAAATACCTTTTTTTTCATATCCTATGGAAATAAATAACAGTGAACTATTATGATCTGGGATATTTTGATGTTACAGAATACAGAAATAGGTGAAACACAAAAACCAACAAAACTAATTACATCCTCACCAAACGTCACCAAGTAGTTGACATTTACATTATATTTGATGTGATTTGGAAAATATGCCATCATTACGGTATCATGTTTAAATGAAGTTGCTGGGTGCTGTGAGCATCTGTCACATACTAACATATCTGAGAACAAGAATGAATTCCAATGCACATACTCCATCACATGATAAGATGGGGCAGAGAACTACAGCACTGGTAAATGGTAACTATAACATCAAAAATATGGCAAATCTCGTTCCACAGGCAAAGTTAGATGAGACTTTTTCACAATAGATTTGTGTGTGCGTTTGACCTACTTTTAAACCGATTAATCCTACACCTTCCCTGAGCATAGCTCTACCCATTATCTACTTACTGTCAGAGGAAAAGACAAGAATTATCACCAGCAAGTACCATTCCATTTCCAGTTCAGTAAACTAACACTACAAAACATTTTTGACAACTATTCAAGGTTTAAATACCCGTGGCTCTAAATTCAGTGACAAACCAATGACCTTTAACAAGTTCAAAGACTAGACTGAATCAATTCAATCGGCAGAGGATAGACCTGAGATTATAAGACTGAAGCTCTCATATCATT
The DNA here is from genome assembly GCA_032273605.1 of Panulirus laevicauda. Taxonomy (NCBI): domain Eukaryota; kingdom Metazoa; phylum Arthropoda; class Malacostraca; order Decapoda; family Palinuridae; genus Panulirus; species Panulirus laevicauda. The sequence continues at coordinate 8,747 of JAUTXX010000062.1, forward strand.
TAGTGGCTTTGGAAATGTGGACTAGATTCACTAGACAATCCCTTGCTGTTACACCAAGCGAAGCGTTTGTGATTTGAAGTCATTATAAGATTTGTAGATTAAGAAATACAACTATCAACATGAAGATTTAAGAATGCTTCCCAACACCCACCCAGTCCTTTGGCCCATTACTTATTTCCCACATGGAAAATTCTCTCCTTTTCCATAATCCTGACATAATTCTTCGTGTGATGACCCTTAATATAATACAAGAATGAAACCTTAAAAATAGCAAGTATCACATTGATATTTGGTGGTTGGAAAAATGGACGCCTATTGGACTGCATATCCTTTCTCACACTCCTCCCATATAGGAAAAGCTCCATCTAATTAAAAGGCTGTTCTAAACACCGTGTAATCAGTCTGAGGTCAGTGTACTTTGTAAAATAATATATTTTTTCCTAATTTTCAGGTGATCATTCCTTACCATTGGTATCCAGCAACTGAAAAAAGCAAGACACTTTTAATTCTAACAATGTTATTATTTCCATCACTTCACTCCCTATGAAATACACAGAGAATACATTTTTTTAACACGATACAATAATATACTAACAATAATCACCCAAACTACCATTGACCTCTTCCCGGTTTAATTGTCGCTTAAACAGTAAGTACGCACGCTTACCTTTAGGACGGAATTCACGATACTACGAGTCTTTCACTTAATGTAAATCCTACACGTAATTGGCTTAATATATGTTACAAAAAGCACATAATCCGTGTTAGCACTGGCGGAAGATGATCCTCGACTCACTACCATAACACAACTGATGTCATCTCGAGATATTTGGTATGTTCTTTTAGGATAAATAAAAATAAATAAATTAGATAGTAAAAAATAAAATTATATCCATTATAATACTAGTTCTTTGTATATGAATTTTATAATATTTTGTCTATTTCAACGGATTATGGTACAAAAGTTTAGAATCAAAATCTTAAAAGAATGACAGCGGGAGAGGTAAATAAACAATAGTTGTCCCAACCGGGAGGAAGCACCGCTTGCCAGAAGAATAAGTTATTTTTCGTAAGGAAATATTATCTGTTAATTAAGTAGACCATAAGTAAGACTTGTTATAGATGTTTTGTTTCAGTCATAATGAATTTGGGATAGTGAATACAGGACACCATAGGAAAGCAGCAATCCCTTATTCTGATCTTCACTCGTGGTACTGATGCTTTGCATTACGCTTATAGTAATGTTTAGACGAGATTAATAACTTGGGTTTACCTTTATAACAACATGAACCAAGTTAACATGTGTTTAGTTTAATAACACGTTTATACTTATACCGTAAGTATTTTTCTTTGGTTATTTTGCTGTTTAGTTGGCAGTGATGAGTGAAACTTTGTTTATCACTCTTTATGTCCTCCATACGACTGGCTCTCTCGACAATATATACAAATGAAATGTTTTTTGCTGGCATGGGACCAAGATTTAGATATCAATTCATATGTGTCAAAAAATCAATTATAATTAATTAAAACCATTGGGGTCACGGGAGAGCTCATGTCCACCTTGAAGAAATATGGGCAAAGTGTTTGGTTAGATCTGTCAAACCAGTCAATCGTACCATAAATTCCATCTCGGTTGTTCCTTACCCTCTAACCATAGCTTACTTCAGCGTAACTCAGAGATGGTACTAGGGAAAATAGTGTAAAAGAGTACTTTAGTCCAAAGAAATGTGTGACTTATAAGGGACAGTCAGACAAATAAAGTGAAATAATCAAAATGTAAGTTTCCCCTGGACAAGTAAGAACAGTTATTTGCAAGAGGACTCTTGAGTCATGGTATGTTCTCACCACAGAGGGAATAGGGTAATATTTCACTTTAGCAGCATATCAATGGACTCCTATTACCTACTGATCAAGAAGAGCATTATTAAGATATAATGACATTAAGTAATCCTGTGATGATAAGTAAAGCACTTATTATTCACTTTAGTTAGACCACTTATTAGAGCAACATTGATTCTATTTATATATATTTATTTTTTACTGTTCCAGAACCCCTTTCCATGAAAGGGCCCTAATGTTACCCAAGACTTCCCTTCCAGAGGCTTCTGCAATCCAAGACTGCACTATTTCCAGTATTAGGGAAATAATGGACTCCTTTGAAATGAGAAGTTCTTTGATGAGACTGTACCCCCAATGATAAATCCTCACCAAAAATTACTTTTCACTTGCAGTGTAACCTAATATACCAGTTAAGTTGTGCATCAAAACTAACATTGAATATCAAGTGATTTAGTCTACAAAGGTTTTCTTGTGTTTAGGGAATGCAATAACATTTGCAAAGTGTAACCTGGAGTTAAGTAATGTAGAAGTAGGATAAGCGTTAGTAGAAATTAAACAAATGTGGATGAGTGACGTAAATGTATGAAAAGGTAAGTCATACCTGTGGTGGTAAAGAAATAGAACTTGAAATAAGAAAATAGAAGGACTGGGCAGATAAAGTGGTGGCTGTAGATTGTGATATGATGTTCATTTTTCAAACATATTTATACCAGAGTCATGGAAAACTCTAAAATTTTGTTTTCAGTTTTCTGTAGAAACCATTATTATACTGAAAATGGCCGTTTTAGAGACATTTATCTTTTCCCAGTTACAGTTGGTCTCACAGTAGTAGTGAAATAATACCTCACACCCTTCTCTGTTTTGTTGTATATTTTAACTGAATAGCAGTATTTCTTTTATTTGACTATTCATTGAAATGCATCTTGTTTAAGTTATGTTATTTATTTGATGATATTCCACATTTACAGTTCCTGAAGAATGAATTTTGCTGAGGTACTAAAAACCAGTGGAAGCTTGTTAACATGGTCACCTGATGGTCGTTTTTGTGCTGTACCTGTAACTGCAAGATTAGAGATTAGGGACTCTACCTCACTACAAATTTTAGTTACCTACAACTGCATTGATATTATCCAGGTATGTGAGCAAGTTAGCACTATGATGTGAATTTATAGTGGTGTTGTATTTATGATTTAATAGTAAGCTGCAAAAAGTACCTAAAGCACTGTGAGATTTAAGAGGGTGCAACTAGGGCATAGCTCTAGCACCTCCACAGAGGTGACTCTTAAGGAATTTTTTATATCCCAAGGAGTGGCTTCACTTTAGATATCTATCATAAGGCTTGTAATGTAGCTCACTATTGGTTGGCTATCATGAGTCATGAGTAGCAAGTATGTTTTCACAAATATTTAAATGCTGGACAGCAAAGTTTTGATGATGGAGTCTAAATCAGGTCCTGAACACATGCAGTGTAAGAGACTACAACTGTGAACAGGAAGTAAGGTCACCCTGTATTGGAGCAAGATGCATCCATCAGACTATAGTGTAGTTGCAGATCTTTGTGGTATAGGATGCCACTCTTTTATTCAATGTAAATTTTAGGAATATTTGATAGTATATGCCTCTGACACATATATCCTCTTTTTCAAGCGTTCCTCACTCATTCTCTCCATGTGACCAAACCATTTCAGCATACCCTCTTTCTTTATTACACTTACACACATACACATGTATATACATAAATGCCCATACACGCACATATACATATACATATAAATACACAGACAAGGCGGTGGGTATGGATGGTATTGCAGTAGAATTTATTAAAACGGGGTGACTGTGTTGTTGACTGGTTGGTAAGGATGTTTAATGAATGTATGACTCATGGTGAAGTGCCTAAGGATTGGCAGAATGCATGTATAGTGCCATTGTACAAAGGCAAAGGATATAAAGGTGAGTGCTCAAATTACAGAGGTATGAGTTTGTTGAGTATTCCTGGGAAATTATATGGGAGGGTATTAATTGAGAGGGTGAAAGCATGTACAGAGCATCAGATTGGGGAAGAGCAGTGTGGTTTCAGAAGTGGCAGAGGGTGTGTGGATCAGGTGTTTGCTCTAAATAATATGTGTGAGAAATACTTAGATAAACAGATGGATCTGTATGTAGCATTTATGGATCTGGAGAAGGCATATGACAGGGTTGACAGATACTTTGTGGAAGGTCTTAAGAGTTTATGGTGTGGGAGATAGGTTGCTAGAAGCAGTGAAAAGATTTAACCAAGGATGTAAGGCATATGTATGAGTAGGAAGAGAGGAGAGTGATTGGTTCCCAGTGAAAGTCAGTTTGCAGCAGTGATGTGTGATGACCCCATGGTTGTTTAATTTGTTTTTGGATAGGGTAGGTAGGGAGGCAAATGCAAGAGTTTTGGAGAGAGGGGCAAGTTTGCAGTACGTTGGGGATGAGAGGGCCTGAGAAGTGAGTCGGTTGTTGTTCACTGTTGATACACATCTAGAGGCTGATTTGAGTGAGGAACAGCAGAAGTTCGTGACTGAGTTTGGAAGAGTGTGTGAAAAGAGAAAGTCAAGAGTAAATGTGAATAAGAGCAAGGTTATTAGGTTCAGAAGGGTTGAGGGACCAGTCAATTGAGATGTAAGTTTGAGTGGAGAAAAATCAGAGGAGGTAAAGTGTTTTAGATTCCCGCCCCACAGGAAACAGCATTGCCACCCCCTACTTCAGCATGGTAGCGCCAGGAAAACATACAAAAAAGGCCACATTCGTTCACACTCAGTCTCTAGTTGTCATGTGTAATGCACCAAAACTACAGCTCCCTATCCACATCCAGGCCCCACTGACCTTTCCATGGTTTACCCCAGACGTTTCACATGCCCTGGCACATCCAGGCCCCACTGACCTTTCCATGGTTTACCCCAGACGTTTCACATGCCCTGGTTCAGTCCATCAACAGCACGTTGACCCCAGTATACCACATCATTCCAATTCACTCTCTTCCTTGCACATCTCTCACCCTCGTTTATGTTCAGGCCCCAATCACTCAAAATCCTTTTTCCTCCATCCTTCCACCTCCAATTTGGTCTCTAATGGATCATATAAGTAACAATTAAAAGTACAGCACAGTTATAAGCAGAGTGTGATAAAGCAAGCTGACCACTACGAAAAAAAAGAAGGGGACACTAAGAAGAAAATTGATGGATGTTGTGAAGGGGCTTTTGGGTATCAGGGCCTGAACATTAAGAAGGCTTAGAGTCATGCATGTGACAGAATGAAGTAGATTAATGTATTATGGGGGGAATGGGGGCATACTAACAATGGACTGAACCAGGGCATCTAAAGCAGTTAAGGTAAATCATGAAATATCTGTGGGCTTTGGCTTTGGATGGTAGGCTCTCATTTCAATTCATCACACATGACAGCTATAGTGGCTGTATGCAAATGAGGCAGTTGTTTGTTCTTTACACAACCTCACAAATGGGGCAGTAGCAGCTGAGGAGAAAAAATGTGTGTTTTGTGGAAAATGTGTTGATTTTTTCCCTTCAGTATCGGTGACATTGAAGGAACATGATGTATCACTTGTGATCTAAACAAATTCTTAATCTAATAAAATATTAAATGAAAATTTACTGGCTCAAGCCTTAGGTAATTCTAAACAAATTCTTAATCTAATAAAACATCAAATGAAAATTTACTGGCACAAGCCTTTGGTAAATCTTTATCGATTCTTGGAGCTTCCTTATGGCGAAACATTCTCTCCTGGTGCTTGGATACAAAAAGGACTAAAACAAATGGTCAATGAAAATGACAGAATCCTACTTATCAGGGCTAGAAATTGGCTGTAATGAAATTTGTTGGCTGGATTCAGGTACTAAGCTGGCATAACACTTTCAACTATGTAAATTTACAACTTCTACATGACTCTTAGAGCAGCCTAATTTCATAGGTGCATAAATATTTCTCAAGAAGGATAATGAACTAATATAGTCAAGATATCTGGATCATGTGTAAGCCTGTAAATTAGATGATAATGGCAGTTTACACTGGATCTTCTATGTCATCAATCCTGACACCACAATAAAATAAAAACTTGCAATGAACCTAAAAATGAATAATACATTTAGGTCTAGATGAAGGCTTAGTATTTTGTTGAATCAAATATAAGAGAGAACAATTAATAAAAGCAATTTAATCAGAACACCAAAACATGATTAAAAGCATATTCATTCACATAATTGTATATATATACAAATCAGATCACAGAAAAGGCCTATATATCCCTAACTATAAAGTTAAAGGAAGATGAGATGTCTATCTTAAAAGTACACCAATGGGACATATATTTTCTGACTACAAGAGATCCTCATCCAATATACTACACCCTTCTTGGCAGCCTGGTAAAACAAACAAACCCCATTTCTCAGAAAAGAATAACCAGGGTAAAGAAGAGTATCTTTTTCAAGAGATTTCACCATAAATTATCAGTGGCTATAGCAAGAAATGGTGAAAAAATTTTATATCTGTCTATCTATATCTATGATGCCTCTTCCAAATGGAACTCTCTCAAGGGGGCAGCCACAGTAATAAGGTCTCCATAATCTGTGAACTTCACTGCTGTTTCTTAGCATCTGCCATTTACTGCCATGATCAGACAAAGAAATGGCTTTAATCTTTCACAGCTGCACTCTAGCTGTCATAAACATAGCACCAAAGCCATAGCCCCCTATCCACAACCAAGCCCCACAGACCTTCCCCTGGTGTTACCTGACCACTTCATATGCCCTGATTCAGCCCATTGACACCACTTCGTCCTCTGTATATTAACTGCTCCAATTTGCTCTAAACCCTCCATCATGATCAGGCCTTAAACCTTCAGAGCACACTTCATTCAATTCTTCCACAACATTGTTGTTAACACCTAAATCCTTCAATGCAGGGCACAGCAAACATATGAAAAAAAAATTTTTTTTACTTTTTATATTTCTTAATTGCAGCCACCAATGAAACATATAATTTGTAAAAATGTCTGAAAATAACGATGCTTTATGTCCAAACCCTGGTTATTTTCTTTCTCCTGAAAGTAAGGTTCCCAAGTTAGAAGAAAATGCAATTCTTCGAGTACTACTGTTTTCCAATTCCCACCTTCCTGCAAAACTTTCATCTTTTCTTATTCATAACTATTCATCTCATGTATGCTTGATGTAATAAGTAATTTTACTTTTTTATTGCCTACCATATTCCTTCATGCAAAAGGTAAATGCTTCATTAATTCAGTAGCTTTACCAATTAATAACAAGGTTTATCCAATAGTATCACCAAATCTTCAGCCCAATATATTTTCTTTAAAACAGTACTTGTTCTCCTCTCTCAACCTAGCAAGGTAGCATCAGGAACAGACAACAGGCAATTGTAGTCAAAATCTCATGAAAAACCAGTCTGTCTTACCTTACTTGAAAGTTCATTGGGCAAAAACTAGCTTAAATTATTTCCTATGAAGAGCATCAACTTTAAAAATTTCTTCCCTTGGGTATAAGGGCATTGTCCAATTTTCAATAACCTAAAAACAATGAAATAAAATGACAAAAATAGTCCTGCCTAAATCAGAAAAAATAAACAAAAACAAAATACCCAATACCCTATTCTTCCTAAACATCAAATATTTTTAATTGTCCACAACACAATCATGCCTTCATAAATTCTAAGTGTTAAAAAGTTTATAACATTTTCTTTCTAACCCACCAACCCTTAACAAACCCAATCTTGAGGCAAATTTTTTTCATACCTGTTCAATATTTCCACCATTATTCAGTAGCACCAGGAATCCATGACAGAATTAAGTAACATAAGAGCACTACTGTCCAAAATAACTTAAGTGTCCAGATGTAAAGTAAACTTTAATGCTGGACAGTATAAATATTCAATACAAATATTCAAGGGTGCTAATAAGACCCTAGGTTATATAATACAAAAGCTTGGAGATAATAATTCATACTAAGGAACCTACTTGCTACATCTGTAAGTGCAGATCCACCAACACCAAGTCCCATTCCAACACTCTTTAGTCCTGGAGGCAATTTAGCTGTGGAAGACTCTTGTTTTTCAGTCACACGATCCATTCGAACACTCATCTTACGGTCATAGTATGTCTGGTTGTGGAACATGGAAATGGCCTGAACTGCTTCCACAGGATGATCAAACTCTGAAAAATATTCTTTTATAAAACAAAAATCTAAAAAAATTAAGTCTTGCTTATCCTCTCAAAAACAGTCAGACAGTACGAATACTATGCCATCACTTAAGTCAGTTGTACAAAATATATCATCAAGAAAACCAAGGTTAGGCCACACAGGTATGACATCATAAATATTTATCTTATCATACTTGATTGCTGTTTCCTGCATCAGCAAGGTGGCACCTGGAAACTAACAAAGAATGACCCATCCACTTGAATACACCTATTCATATTCATTATTCATCATTCTTAATAGCCGTCTCCAGCATTATCGAGGTAGAACAAGGAAACAGACAAGGAATGGCCCAACCCAACCACATACACATATATCTACATAAATGCCCACACATGCATAAACACATACCTATATATTTTAACATATACCTATACATACCTATACATTTCACCATATACATTCATATACATACACAGACATATATACACATGTACATATTCATACTTGCTGCCTTCACCCATTCCTATCACAACCCCGCCACACATGAAATAGCATCCCTGCCCCTCCAGTGAGGTAGTGCCAGGAAAAGACAAAAAAGGCCACATTCGTTCACGCTCAGTCTCTAGCTGTCATGTGTAATGCACCAAAACCACAGCTCCCTTTCCACATCCAGGCCCCACACACCTTTCCATGGTTTACCCCACATGTTTCACATGCTCTGGTTCAATCCACTGACAGCATGTCAACCCCAGTATACCACATTGTTCTAATTCACTCTATTTCTTGCAAGCCTTTCACCCTCCTGTATGCTCAGGCTCCAATCGCACAAAATCTTTTTCACTCCATCCTTCCAACTCCAATTTGCTCTCTCACTTCTCCTTCCCTCCACCTCTGACACATATATCCTCTTTGTCAATCTTTCCTCACTCATTCTCTCCATGTGTCCAAACCATTATCAATGGGGATAGGGAGAAAAGAATACTTCCCACGTATTCCTTGTACGTTGTAAAGGCAACAGCAAAATCCTCCCCTCCTGTTTTACTTTCCCAAAGGAAGAAAGAGAGATAGGGGCCAAATGAGGATTCTCCCCTCTAAGGCTCATTCATGCTCGACACTACTACCTTGCTCAAGCGGGAAATGGAGAATTTGTTTATAAAAAAAAAGTGAAAAACATATTCATCTAATGTCCATTCCATCTGGGATTCCCATTAACTGGGTTGACATGGTAAAAGAGTCTCCACTTATCTGTGTCCTTACTTGCTCCTTTGCAAACAATGTTAAGAGTGAAGATAATTACTGGTTATAAAAGAAAATTTTCAGCATAACTTACAGAGAGTTTCCATTTCATACAAAGACAAAGTTCTTCATGAGTGAGGTGGGCCTCCTTCCCTCTTGCCTTTATCTTTTTAGGGAGCTCATTCTGGTACCTGATAGGAAAACCAAAATTAATAGTATCTTTCTTAACATCAAACTACAACAAAAATTATGAATCTAAGTTCAATAAGTGCTTCAATTAACAATCATTAATTACTCCTGTTGATGTATTGCCTTGTAATGATTTCTATCACACATCTCTAGTCATCTACTCACACTGCCCAACAGCTTTCTGGAATCTTCGTTAACTTACAGACTGCCTGTGTTTTCATGAGCTTCATCATCAATTAAAAAATCATTTCATCTTCCTCTTTTGGTTCATGATTATGAAACAACTTGTCAGGTTAGCTATACCCAACAACGAGAGTAAATCACATTACAAGCCACAAGAGCAGCCATAATGCTTTACTAAGGTACCAACTATGAAAATCTTTCACGTACCAAGCTCCCCATACTGTTAAACTTACCGGCCAACCAAGTCAAGTAATCCAAGTCTATATTCAATTTCAAATAAGGCTACATAAAGCAATACCTTCACCACTACCTCATTTATATTCCAACTATCCTGACTTCTTGTGTTATCACACTTCTATAGCTCACCACTATACTTCTGTGTTGTCTCTTTCACTTGATCCCTTGCTTGCCTCATGCCTTCCAGCATGTTCAGGCACCAAATACTCAAAGCATCTTTCACTCCATTCTTCCACCTCCTCCTAGGTTCCCCCTTTTCTTAATCCCTCCACTTTTGACCTGCATACCTTCTTAGATATCCTCTCCACATGCCCACACCATTTTTGTAAACACTCTTCAGCTTTCTCAAACATACACTTCTTGCATCCACACTTTTACACGATTTCTTAACGCTCCTCACACTACTAATTGTTATTAAGCTCTTAATTCCCAACACATACAACCTTTTCTGTACTTTTTTAACAAAGTACTGCAACACACATCCATGCAACACTGTTAGGACTGCTATTCCACTAAAGACAGTGAACTCTTTCCTTACATTCCTAAATTGAAAAACTGCGTACAAGGCCTTAGTCCACTCACTCTCCCTACGCCTTACTTCAGCTCTTATGGTTCCATCCTCTGCCACGTCCACATTCCACTTCCTGCAGGTTTTCTCCGGTCAAACTCACACTACAACCAACCCGTTTCTTTTCACTGCTAAACTCAATGACCTTACTCTTATCCACATTAACTCTCAACTTCCTTCTCTCACACCTCTCCCAAAATAAGACACCAAATTCAGAAATTTTCCTTCCAATCTGACACCAGAACCATATAATCAGCAAACAGCAACTGACTCACCTTCCATCTCCTATCCCCCCACCCTCAACAAACTGCAGAAAAGAAAATCACATTTACCTCCCTCATCATAACATCTACAAAAAGATTAAACAGCTTTGGTGACATCACTTACCCCTGCCAAAGAGCCACTTTCACCTGGAACAACTAATCCTCCTCTTTTCCTAATCATAAACATGCCTTACTCTCTCAACAAAAGAATTTCCTGATACTAACAGCTTTCCTCCCACACTATATTCATAACTCCTTCCACAGACTATATCTATCAACCTTACCATAAGCTTTCTCCAGATCAACATATGCCACATTCAAACCTTTTCTTTCTCCAAGTATATCTCACACAGATTCATCACAGCAAACACATGATACTTTAACCCTCCTGAAGCAACACTGTCCCTCCCCATTCTCATGGTCTGTGTATGTCACAACCCTCGAGATCAACACTCCCACACAATTTACAATGTTTACTTAACAACTAATACTTCATATCTTGAAAAATCATGCATTCATAACTCAGACCATTTTATCTTCAAATCTGTAATTCTTGATTCATGATGCTGTACCAATGGATTACCATTGTACAGTTGCAGTTCCTAACATGTAAAAAGAATAAACATAATCAGACAAAGAACACTAATAATCAATACACTACAAAAATCAAATATGTAGTTTCTAATGTATCACCAAAATAACCCAAATGCATGGTTAAAATAAGCAAATATAATTAAAAGAAAAATAATCTTGAATTTTTTGGTTATTCTTTTGACAGACAAATACCTTTGCACCCTTGAATACCTTACACTTTTCACCCATATACACAAATGTGGACCTGGGTAATTCACCCATATACACAAATGTGGACCTGGGTAAAAGTGTTTAACTAATGAAAGAAATTCGTCTATTACCAGTGTAGAAAATTCACCCATAATACATACCCACCAGCACCATTATGTGAAATTGTCTAATTCCACTGTGCATATGCTCCAAACTATCTTTAAGAGCAAGGCAAACCACAGGCTGAGTTATATGCATTCATGTGGAGTTATGACCAATGAAAGGCATGCACAAAAAAAACATGCACTGCAAAAGGAACTTTAGTGTGAGCTGTACTGAAATGGATGAAAACATACTGAAGTCTTTTACCTTAATTCTAACCAAAAGATTTACCAAAATAGTTTACACCACAAAAGCACTAACATCTGGCTATAAAACAATGTGTAATCTATATAAAGTCTTCAATACCTTGACAAAAGTAAGCAATTCCATTGAGTATTTATACACTAACAACAAAAATGTATTCAAAAAGACTATGTTTCCACAATACTTGTCTTTGAAGCTGAAATATTATTTCATTCAAGTTTGTCAAGTATTCTACCTACTTGTGTAATCAAAACAAATGCAATGTATGCCATAAGTAATATCATGACCACCAATAAAAAAAAATCCCCTAGGCAAGAATGATCAATAGTAATTACTTGACTCAATAAGTACCACAGTTAATTACCAAGTAGCAGATCTCTTCTAAGCAATGCATCAGTAATCTAATATCAGTGAAAGCTGTAAAACACACACCAATCAGCCAGTCAAGAGACACACCAGACATATAGAGCTGCACTCATGCAACATCTTAAAGACAGCTGCAGCTACAGAAATGACAGCAAAGTAAGATAGTTACACCACATGAAAGTCATTCATGGGGAGAAGGGAAAAATGACAAGAGCAGTAAAAACTGCAAATGGAGAAGTATAAACTACAAAAAGTAATTAATAGCATATGAGGTATCAATGAGGGCATGTGACTAAATACCACCAACGGCCAGAAAACTTTTAACACCAGCTTAAACATTAAAAGCTTCTACAGCTGAACAGGTGATTATAATAAGCACATAAAAAGTTTGCACAACCTTCACTGGTGTAAGCAATGAAATCAATGGCATCTTTATTCACATATCAACAAACTATGAGCTATGATAAGGTTATGACCAATGCAATAAACAGTAACCATTGCTTTAAAGCAATACACTCAAGAAATATGATACAGGTATTTTCACACAAAACTATACTAAATCCTGGGATGCTGAACAGCTGTAAGCAACACCACGGAACCGTATTAACGTTGATGCTGTCAAGTACCACCAGCATCAACACCTGTGTCAAAGTATACTTCATGGCAGTAACAGCAACAATTACTATAACCTTATCAATAACGAACAAATAAATCACTAGAAAATACGTGACACGAAACACTATCATCAGAGGCCAAAAATGTTAAGCTTCAGCCACTTCAGAGTAGCCACGGACGTTATCAGGCATGAGGAATGGATGTGACAGATGTCACAGCAGGTGTGGGTGCCTCAGCATCAACAGCAGCACAGTGGGTGGACACAGCAGCCGAGGTGGCCGCGTGCCGCGTGCTCCCACCCCCCCTCCACCACCACCGTCCTCACATCTCAGCCGCCCACACCCCCCCTCCCCCACCACCCTCACGCCCGCGCCCCTGCCACGTGCCAGTCAACACGTGGCCCACACTACCGCTTCATCAAAAAATACTAAAAACAATAAACTTGTGAAGGAAATAAATAAATAAATTCGGTGGGTTGCGGGGTGCGCGACGTTGCCAAGTCTGTGACGGTCTGCGGGCGGCCATGGGCGGCCCTGTGGGCGTGCGGGCGGTACTACACCACAATTATGTTTGTCACTATCACATCATCCACCACACACGCCACCCGCGGCCTCCAGCGGGCGGGAAATACAAAAACACTGACGTTTCTCCCTCTCTCACGGGAGGCCGAGGCTGGCCAGCCAACACAAAGTAAGGTTCAATGACATGCTAACTTCTCTCTCCTCCCGGCTTACCATTTGTCCAGCTTGAGGAACTCCTCGGGCTTCTTATTCTTCTGCTCCGCCTTCAGTTTCACCGCCTCCTCGTATAAGTTGTACACATAGGCAAATTGAGCAGCTGTGCCCTGTGTAAAGAAAGTCCTCGGGTCTTTCATAGCGGCGGCGGCCATGGTGGAGACTCAACAACAGCGGGACTCACGTCAGGCTCTGGCCATGACAACGCTGCCACCACGCGCCCGCAAAACATCCCTGTCTTCAGGTATTTTCACCTCTCCTCCCCCCATTTCTGCCCTTCTGAGCTTCGGACACCCACTGTACTACTACAATGCATTAGTATAATATACAGTATATATTCAAATGGGTCTGCAAGGTGAGAGAAAGGGGTATTAAGGTCTATAATTTTATCTCTCCAAACTGGTAACAATGGACTCTGGGGACGCCGAGGATCCCATTGGTCGGCGCGTCACCCCGGTTCACATTCTAGCCACTCAGAACACTTCCTCTTTCTTGCTCCACCAATCGCACCTCATCCGTTCTATCCGCGAGCCAATCACGTTGCCCGGCCACGCCAGGCTGAGGCACATCTGTGGTAAATTTTTGCCTGGGCTGCAGGGCGGCTCAACGTGCATGTGATGTTAGTGATATATTGCAGAATGACATTGCTAACGTTGTATTATGGCCACCATATCAACACAGCTTAACCTCAGTGCTCCTCTCCGGAGTAATATGTTGGGCTAAAGCTGCTAGCATGGCCGCCGCCCCACACCCCGACACATCCGTCAACTCAGAGAGAACAAAGGAAGCCTAACCTTAATTATAAGAATTGAGTATTTCTTTTGAAGTTAATGGCGCGGTTTGCTTGTTCCGCGTCCCCCACGCCAATCCCCCCGCACCCCCAGCAAGCAAGGAAAACGTTTCTTCTTGGAGGACAGAGGGAGAAGGGAACATGTGTGGCAGATATAACGTTTGGCAAAGGTTTGGGGGAGGGGGGAGGGAGACCGGTGAGGGCTTCCCCGCTCTCTAACCTCTCTCCTCTCTCTCTCACAACATACTCTCTCACTCCGTCCATTATTTTCGCGTTTATCGAGTATCATTTGTAGTGTTTCAGGACATTTGTAAAGGTTTGATTACAATGGAGATCTATTTCTGTAAAACTGATATCTGACGCGCAACATTCCTTGTTATTGATATGCAGGACGGGTTTTGCGGAGATATCCTATTTTTCCTCAGTTTGCTCTTGAGATTAAAGTTAATTGCTGCGCTTTTTATACATATTTGATGATGGTCAGACGTTATGCTAAGTGGATTAATTAAGCATTTGTAATTATGAGCATGATATATCTGTATCCGTAGCAACCTGGGCTTCCTATAGGCCTAACCGACGGTTGGGCTCGTGTTCTGAGGGTCCACGACCGGGTCCATAGGCCTCGTGTTAGTAGTCCTCACTGGTCCAGCCTAGATATTGGTAGTTCACTGTGGGCTTTATGATATACGCTGGTCCATGGTAGTTCGCCATGGTCCTTGACTAGCCCATGATAGTTCACCACGGTCCTTGTCCAACCTGGCTTCGTAATTTTTCACCATGGTCCTTGTGGTCCGAACCGGCCTATCGTAGTTCATCATGGTCCTTGGGATCCAAAGTGGCCCTTGGTAATCTTAAGATAGTCCCTATTGTATTACAATGGTCTTTATCTGTCCTATCATGGGTTCCGTTGACCAATTTTGGTCCTTCCTGGTCTTAATTGGTCTTCTTTGGTCTGTGCATATCTCTGATAGTACACAATGGTACTTGGTGACCAACCTAGTCTCTTGATACTCGCTCCCTAGTCGTTGATGGTTCGGTTTAGTTCCTAGTGGTTCATTTTGGCCCAGCGTAATCAATTCATGTCCACAGTGGCAGTCTGTGCCGGTCCTGGGCTGTTTTTGGTGGGACATTCTAAGCCTTGGTGGTCTATTTTAGCCCTTGGTGGTCTATTTCAGCCCTTGGTGGTCCATTCCGGTCTTTGATGGTCCTTCTTGGTTCACTATAGTCCTTGTTGGTCCTTATTGGTCCACATATGTTCTTGTTTGATAGATAATCCACTAGTCGTTGGTGCTGGTACTTGATTACAGCCCATGTCGATTCTTGGCGGCGGTCCGTCCACACCAGTCCAACGTGTTTCATGCTGGTCCATTCTGGCCTGTTGTTCCATCGCGCTGGTGTATCCCGGTCACTGTGGGTACATCTTCTGGTCCATTCTCGTCACTGTGGGTACATCTTCTGGTCCATTCTCGTCACTGGTGATACATCATATTGGTTCATTCTGGTCCACGTTGAACCACCTGGACCATTCAGGCAATTAACCACCTTAAACACAAAGGAACTACCTTTAAGCACAACGGTACGACCCTTAAGCACAACAGTGCTACCCATGAGTATGACGGCCTAGCCTTTAACCTGACCTTTTACAATGGTGTTTCATGACATGTTTAAACTGACTGTCGTGCTATATGAAGGAGATATTGGTAAAAGTTTTGCAGTACCTTAAAAGTCAGAATAGTCACAAAATGGGCGCCTCTCACTTCTGGGTTATGCAACAAGAAAAAGTGAAATTCAAAACAGTATTAAGGAAATATCACATGTAAAACTCAGTTCTGACATGCAACAAAAAGTGATAATACATGACCAACAAACGGGTTTGATAAAAACAAAGTGTGACGAAAGGAAATATGAGATGGGTTTTGAAACAACGTTAGGCGTGATTTGCTTTGGTTAGATTATATAGGCTAGGTTTGTTTTGGTTTGCTCAGGTTAGGTTCCTTTGGGTTGTTTGGTTAGCTTAGATCTCGTCCGATAGGTTACGTTACATTAGGGTTTGGTTTGGTACGATAAGTTTATTATCAGTACGTTTATTTTGATTATAGTTGCTTATAGTTGAACTGGGCTATATTTGGTCTGAGTAACGTTGTGAATGATTTGGATATGTTAGGATGTTTCCATGGGTCCACTGGACAGGAGGTGACCGGGGGAAGGCTATTAAAGATTAGACACAACCTGGGAAAGATGCAGATGTTAACATAGATAGTGTGAAGAAGAACACATGACCCAACGATCAAACTAACTCACGATTTACAATCCTTGGGTATGATATCAGGCCTAGCCTTTGACCTAAACTTTAAAGGTCAGGTCAAGGCGTTAGGTCATTGTCTGCTGAACAAAGATATTACCAACAACAAAATTCTGAAGGAAACTATATAATTTTGAGAAAGACAAGTGTCATACTGGGTACGAACAGTAGTAAACGGCGTATACCTTACCTACCTCCGGTAAGGAACGCTAATAGCGTTGCCTCCTGACCTTGTAACTACGTATTAAATCCGTCTGATACGAGGAAACAAGACCAACAGTCTTCCTGTTGGACACAGTTATCATGTGGTTTGGTCAATGGTAAATCGTACAGATTGTTGCCACTCGGTAATTGTCATACTTGTTCGGGTACTTTCTGTGAAGTGTTTGCTGAGAGCTATTTTGTCTTGCCGGAAACCATGGAGAGAGAGAGAGAGAGAGAGAGAGAGAGAGAGAGAGAGAGAGAGAGAGAGAGAGAGAATTTGAGCATGAAGATCACTTTCGTTCGACGCAGTCATTTTCATGTGTTGGCATCTACAGTGCTATCAGTTTTAAGACCTAAGGCACAACGTTATGACCCATGGGTAAGATGGCCTTGCCTAACCTTTACGGGGTGTGGTCAAAGGTCACGCCATTATACCCAACAGTTTAACCGCCTTTCTTAAGAAATGTACCACCTTGCTCAGGGGAAGCGTTGTCATGTTTAAAGTTGGTACCACTGAAACCAAGAGGGGAACGCTGTACTTAACTATATCCTTTGTGCTTACATCCACATCTTCCTCCAACAGACCCACAGCTACACCATCCACCCATGACAGATCCACATCAACATCATCCACCCATGACAGATCCACATCTACATCATCCACCCATGACAGACTCACAGCTACACCATCCACCCATGACAGACCCACATCAGAAGTGACGCTTCGCAACCTTGTGAATCGTCAGTCCTGTGAGGTTAGGCACCGAGCCTATGAAAGCTTAGTTAAGGGCAGTTGCAATCTCTAACCTAGGACTAGGCTACTGTGTTCCAGGATGCACCTTGATACAGCCACTCAACACAACTGAGACACTCGTGTGAGCATTCATTGCTCCCGTCGACCAACGAGTGTTCAAGAGCTTCTCATTAGAACCAAGACGAGAGGTGAGTGACGGGAATATACCCACAACAAAGCACTTTAATATCTACTTCCCCTTCTCATCTCTCTTGTCTTTTGTCATCTTTTGTATGAGTCCCCTCCGCTCTCTTCCTTTCTCCTCGTCTCTCTCTCTTCCTCCCTTCCTCCCGACCGTTCTCCTCCTTCCTCCTCTCCTCTTCTTTCCCTCGCTTGCCACCGCTCTCTCTACCTTCCTCCCTCGCATCCCTTCCCTCTCGCATCTCACCCCTATCAGTCGTACACCCTTCTCCAAGGGGCAGGCTAACCACCAACAGTTGTAAGTCAGTCAACTCTGTGCAGAACTCGGGCATCACTCACTATGGGTTAGTTAACCTCCCTGACACTTCATTATCGGTCTCACAAAAACCACAACACAATATCCGCCACGTGGTTCTCAGGGGACCATCCTAGCCGACCTTCAACTACGAGGCATAAAGAATTCTCAACACCTCCTCAACGTCCCTTGACTTTCGTCGTCAGCATTCCGATGACACATCATGACCTTTATATATGTATATGTTTATATTTACATATCCTAAAAGCATTGCTGCCTCAACGTTCGCTCTTTAAATCCATCTACCAACAAAAAATGGTAGAAATAACGCCACAACGACGACAGGTAAGAGTACTTTTTTTTTCTCTATAAAATGACGCGGACGAAACGTACCCTAAGCTATTAAACATGCAGTCAAGCCTCTCTCTCCCCTCCCCCGTGTTACATAACAACAACAGAAGGACCATAAGTACGGCGGGAAGAGACAAGGGAACGTAGCTCTTCGGTCACGTGGTTCCCGCCATTGAGAACCAATTAAATGTCTGGGTGTCTTACTACTACTTCACCCCGCTTATTGTCCTCCGAGCGGCGATCGATGAAGGAAGGAGTTCCTTATTGATACTTGATACAGAGTTTTCAAGAGAGATCATATATTGAATTTTTCTTGTGTCTTTCGTTTAATTCTTAATGTCCATGACGTGTGCGACAAGGGTTGTATTAAACGGTGTGCATAGACAACGGCCTTGTGTTGGCGTCCGAAGAGGCGAAAAAATAAACCGCAGGTGTGTAAGTTTTCCCTATCATCCTTTACTAAGAAGTTGCGATCACCGACTTTTATCTGATCTCAATCTGAGCTGGAATAATATATTCTACGAGTTCATCGTCAGTTATGGCGAATGTTATAGAGAGGGTGATATGATAGTAAAAATAGGAGGCCAACAGAAGTGTGTACGAGGGCAGGGAGGCATGCGCCACCCGTTGATTAGATCTCAATGTTCCTAGCTTCGCACGGTTTGTTTTCATTTCGGCTTCATTCTATACTTTGATCTGCCGTTGCCGGCTCTCTTATGTTATTTTTTTTCTTTTTCTTATCGTCTATCCCGGCTTCACCCAGTGAGGCATTACAATATGTTTTGCGTCTCCCGCCATGAATTGAGTTCAGCGTTGACGCCAACGATGAGAACAACAGGAGAGGGCGATGAGGCGGGAATCGGGAGTAGCCATATGGTGTGAGGTTGCAACTTGTGTGGGAGGGGGAGGTAAGATGGAGGGCTGTCGTGGCCACCATGCACCAGTCAACTGTCACCTCGGGTTGCATGAACACCCCACTGCGCTCCTCTCTTCTTGTGGGAGAGCGTGGGAGAGGCTGGTGGCTCGCTCCGCTGCCCCTGGCCCTGTTCCCAAATACGCTCTCACTCCATGCTCTGATGGGGTGGCCCGCTCTTCTGAAACCTCGTTGGCCGCGCTCTCATAACCTAAATGTCCACCATAACCCAGCGTTCTAAATGGTTTTTGAAGTAATTTTTGCTAGGTTATAATGAGAGGTTTATTGTTCGTCCAAACAGTCCGCAGCAATCCTGTTTTAAATGGCTTTTGGGAGTCCTTTTCGCTTAGGCTGAGGTAGGCTTTTAAGTGCTAAGAGCTGGCAACTTCGAAACAGCTTTTGATGTTTCCTTCCCGGCGTATATAATATATAATATGACTTCGGTTTGATGTTCTTATAGTTAAACTATGATGGAGTATTTTCTTTTCTTTATAAATGTGTTTTTTGTAAGTTAATGTTTACAGCCAACAGATGTGCTCTCTTTAGCATAGTTGCTCTCTAGCGAAGCTTCGTTTCATTTGCATTCGAAATCATTTTATCAGACACTGGTTAAAAAAGTCTCATTCCGGTCAATAGAAGATTTTATGGTTTTGAGATAGGCTGTGATATGAGGCTTAAAAACTGCTTGTGATGACATTTTTGTCTTGTTCAGTATCGATTTAATTCATGGTATATCAGGTTCTGACAGTTTCTGATGTTCTTTATAAATCACTTTATTTTCTGTATTGTGAAGAGTATATAAAGCACTTTCCTTTTTGCTCGCTTCCGATTTCACTAGATTTTTAATAAGTCGGTCTTGAAGTTTCAAGACTGAAGATTTTTTTGTGCAGGATCTAAAGGTATTTAAAAATTTCTTCGTTTCATCTCGAGAGATCTTAATGACCATTCACAAAGACTATAAATGAAGTTGACATACGCTTGTTTTACATTTGATATCACTGACGTCTAACCGCTTGATATGGATCTCAGTGACGCACTGATGAACACACACACACACACACACACACACACACACAACCACACACACACACACACACACATCTACGGGGTTAGTCAAGAAGCTGGATCTTCAGGTAGGAATAAGGGGAACACTACCTTGATGGATAAGATTATCGTAGTGGAGGGGAACAAAAGGACGCACGTCAGAGGAGCTTTCTTGAAATGGGTTGAGGTCACCAGAGGCGTGCCGCAGGGGTCTGTCCTGTGACCATTGTTTTTCTGGATTTATGTAAATGACTCGCCAGAAAGACTGGATTCCTACCTGAACACGTTCGCGGAGGATGTCAAGGTCGTGAGGAGACCGAAGAGGATTGCATTAACCTACAAGGGGTCCTGGACAAGCTCCTAAGCTGATACATGGTTGATGAAATTCGACCCGAGTAAATGTCAAGTGATGAGGATGAGACAGAACGAAAGGTTTCGATATGAATATCAACTATCAAGAAATAAGCTTCGGGAATCTGTGTACGAGGGAATTGTGACCTGACCTCCTCCCTATACTGTTGCCAGATTTCCACATTTAGGAGAACACTAAAGGAAATAGACTGTCTGCTGAGAAAATATTAGAGTATCATTCGAGTATTTGTTTATGGAAATTTTCAGTAAACTGTTCTTATCCTATAAGAGGCCACAAGTTTGCTCACCGAACTTAAAGATGCACAAAGGACTAATAGAGAAAGTCCAAAAGGAGGACAACAAAGATGGTGACAGAACCAAGAAAGCCGAGTTGCTGGGAAAGGCTGGAAGCCTTAAATATGTCAACTATGGAAAAGAGAAAAGTAAAGGGTGTCTTAACTACAACGTTTAAGTTCTCATACCAGCTTAATGAGGGAGACAGTGAACAGTTCTTCAATAGATGCAAGGACAGAACAGCAGGAGGCCGTAGCACGAATTTTATCATGAAATTTCATAGAAGAGATGTAAAGAAATCCTCTAATAGTACAAGGGTAGTGGGTGAATGGAATAAACTAAAATATGAGACTGTGAATGTGGACAGCACACACAGTTTAAAATGTTGTATGATAGTTGAGGAAGTTCAAGAGATGGGGCCTCGTGAGAGTAGAACTCCCTCCCCGCTCAGTACAAAGAGGTAATTATAAAAATCTCTATAATGTTGTGGTTAGTGTTACGACCCACCAGTCTAACGAGCCAGGGCTCGAGCATCGGATAGAGCAGCCGGCTCACAGTCAACCAAGCTGTTCATCCTCCTCTTTAAAAGTCTGGTCGTCGAATGGGTACCTGGCGTAATCTGAGATGCACATATGCCTGCGTATATACAACAGATTAAGACATGGTACATACGCAGGGTTAAGGTACGGAGCAAAACCAGTTGAAGACTCTCTCCCCGCAACACATAAATAGTAATCCCACACACATGGCGTCTGGCAGTGTTCCGCTACACAAACTATGTGGAGTGAAGACCCGTTACCATTCTTCAGGGCCCTGCGAATGCGTGTGTGGGCGTTTCTATACCTACGTCCCCACGCACGCGCGTGCGTATGTGCGTAGATGAGACGATGTGTGTCTGTATATCTGTGAACATATTGTGTTTGT
>JAUTXX010000063.1:0-19491 GCA_032273605.1 Panulirus laevicauda
CTTAGATGGAAGTGCAGTGAATGTAGGAATGCTGTCATGTGTGAATGAGGTGTTTAAAATGTTTAGAGAAATACTATCAAGTGTTATAGAATCAGTAGTTGGATACAAGGTAGAGATACAGGAATAAAAAGGCAATGCATGGTGGACAGATGAGATTAGAAACGCTGTGGAAGAGAAGAAAAAGGCATATGGTGGATTGCTCGATAGGAATGTACCAGAGGAAGTTCAGCAAAGAAGGGAAGAATACAAAATATGCAAGTGGAATGTTGGGAAGCTGATAGAGGAAAGCAAAGAAAGAATAGCTGAAGATTTTGGAAAGAAGTTCAGTGGAAAGCTTTGGGATAATAAGAAACTATACTAGAAGGCAGTGAAAGAGGTGGATGTAAGAGTGGAAATGTTGATGTGAGAAGTAACAAAGTGGAGCCGCTGAATCAAAAGAAGGGAGTGAAAAGAAGATGGAGAGAGTATTTTGAAGAAATGATGAATGTGGGAGGAGTGGAGGCAGCAGTTGTTACATGCATGGATATGGAGGATGGAAGGAAGACGATACAAATGCAAGGGCCTATAGCAAAAAGGGAGGCAAGAAGGGGAATAATGAGGCTGAAGGTAGGAAAGATATCTGGAGTGAATGGGATTATGGCTGAAATGCTAAAGTACGGAGGAGAGAGTGTGACAGAGTGGATGCATCTTATGTGTAATTTAGCATGGAAACCATGAGACGAACAAATACACTTGACCTCTGACAGCCCGTGAACACAAAATGGTCAGCAATGCTAACGGCTACATTACAGAGATTAAACTGCAAAACCCACGGTACATTAGCATGCAAGTCTAAAGAAAAGCAGTACTCCTTACAAATATAAACAACAATTATGGCTCGTAGTAAGAATATATTACCTTAGACAATACTTCATTTCAACCTAAACATAAACAAAAATATTATGTTCTCAGGTATACAGAACCATTTCTTCAATGAAGCCAGAGTTCCAAAACTTAAGTGCATTTACCTTTATAAAGGGTGTCTCCATCAGAACTTTAGGCACTTTGGGTACCATGATGTGTTTGAGGCTGGTAAGAATTCATTCATAGAATCTTAGTCATCATATGAATCACCATCACCAAACTATGGCATCAAAGACACACAGCTCCATGTTACACAATCCAATAACCATCCCAAATCACTAGCAATCCACTGGCATCTGTGCCATAGGCCTGTTAATGCATGGGTTCAAAGACCAGTTTTTTTAAAAGGGTAGAGACGCAGGGATGGAAAAATGTATGGATGCTCAGACAGCTCAACCTACTTTAAAGACACGATTTTCTGTACTTCAAAATGTACATTTCTCACCTTCAAACTGAGCTCTATTTACATCTAGTACCCACCTGAACAGGAACCTTGAAAAAACCATACCGTTAATTTGACCAACAATCTGGACAGTTCTCTTCATAAGGTGGCAATCCCAGAGCCACAAAAAAGAGGTCAAACAAATCCAAACACTAGTAAACTCTAATCAGGATATCTGTTAACTGCCATGGCCAATTCCTACATAAAGAGCTCTGAGAGGCTGTAGTTGTGAAAGGAGAGCCAACTTCCTAATCCAAAATGAAATGTTCTATGCCAGAATAAATAAACAAATGATGTCAGTCGTAACCTTCTTTAAGACTAACGGAATTTTTCTGTCTAGCCTGGATACAAAATAGATATTCCATGGAAATTTTGAAAAGACTATTGAAATAGGTTTAATCTTATATCTAACAGTCTTGATTTTAGCAAGAAACTTTGGGTCTACTTGAACTTTCCTAAAAAATTCATTTTCAAATCTTATTTCAATGTTTCTTCACTGCACAAATTTCACAAACTCTTCTTCTTGATCTCATTTGCTGTAAGTCAAGAATTTTCATTAGAAGTTATGGAGACATATTCCCCATAAAAGTACAAACTGCAAAAGACCAAGGACCTCTGAAAGACCATTTCTAGGCTTTGATGAAACTGTAGATTTCGTCAGCAAAAGAATCTCAACACCCTACTTCAAATACAACCAAAAGCACTGATGTCAAATTACACATATGAAGTACTCTGCAATTCACCTCTGTAATGAACTCATGACACTGATCTGCAGCACAAATCTTACTCCCTACTGGAGGATGACTCAATGTGACTTATACAAATTTCACCCTCCTTGCTGACCAATAAAACTATTTGAGTTACTGGGTGGGAGTTTTGTTATTTCTAAGTTATGGCTGGAGTGAGACGAGCTCTACTAAAGAGTATAGGCATCACAGGGAATCAAGCCTGCCAGTTTTCATAAGCATCTCCCCACTTGCCTAGGGTGTGCAGGGTTGTGGGCAAGTGTGAAGCATCATGAACTGCCAAGCTCTTGCAGTTGTCATATTCTGGATGACGCTATGTCATCGGCCAGCTGATCCATTACCAGCTCTGCACTACAAGCATGAACAAAGAGAGATGCTGGTCGACTGTCAAGAGACACCATCTGAAGCTCTGTAGCTAACACATCATAGGCTGAGGGGGTTCTTTTAAAGTTATTGGGACTCTTATGATGGCCATCAGCCACCCTCATATATTCTAATACGGCCATTGAGGGTAAAATCCTGAAGGGTACGTAATGTTCAAGGAACAAAATTGTGTTTTGAATCCTCTGTCAGTTAGAGCTTTCTGATGATCAAGGGGCTCAATCTTGAGAAGGGACATCACAACATGGACATAAAAGAGGCAGAAAAATCCATAACAACACACCTTTTTATGAAAATTCATATTCTATTGATCTTATTACCCTTTTCCTCCTTGCTGCATAAAAATAATTTTGCTTAACACAACATTCTGCTTCATTTTACTTGTAAAATAAAAAAAATAAAACCTAGCACTCACCTTGCTGGTGAAATGAGGGGTATTAAGAGCAAAATTGTCGCAGCCAGCTCTGCGTACATCACACCCGCAATCAGCGTCCATTGGATACTCATCTTGCTGCTGTTTCCTAAGAAAAAACATGATAAAATGAAAACATAAATCATCATTCAAATAAAAGCTTAATATACAGAGTGAAACATATACATGCATGGCCATGTGGGCAAACTATAATCCAATGAATTAATCAAAGGGGCTATGACTCCAGCAAAGGCGGGTAACACTTTACATACCTGACTTTAAAACTAAGAGCAAAGAGCTATCTTTTATTGCTTCTAACACTGCAATATATGGTAATCCAAGAAAAAACATCTACAAAGCCAGTATCAAAGACTATCTGAACCCGTTGAAAACATTAGCTAAGCATCATGGTTAACTAGACCACTGATTATTTAAACTGGAAAAACTTATAAAATTCAAGGGTTCTCAATGTTCTTGAAATTTATGTAAAATAAAATTTGCCATTTTACAATGTTACAAAGTTTTGGTTATGAGTTACTGCCTATATATCAAAATATTTCAAGCATGCCATCTTCTACTTTTCACCAGTGTGGTATGTATTCCCCTTTACTTCCTGTAAAACTTTGAACACTCCCTTATGTCTATCATTATCTCCATTACATGCTCTTTCACTAGCCTTCCTCTCCATTTTTCATTTTTCCTTTCCTCTTCTTTCGTCTCTCTTATACTGTTATCACTTCTACACACCAGTGCCTTCATCCCAATCATCCAAAATATTGCATCACCTCCGAGCCATTCTCCATTTTTGCAATGATCATGCCATAACTTACTTTTAAATTTTCATTTTGCACTCTATTCATTACTCTTACTTCACCTACTAGTTATAGGAACTTCATCTTTAGACTCAGCACTCTTTCTTTTTCTTTTACTACAACCAATAATTATTCCTGTAAATCTATGGAGGCTGAGTTCAGCACACTAAAACCCTTACAGCATATGCAAATTCATCTCTATCATTTGCAACATTCCTTAGATCCCTATCAACCTGCATACCTTTCATCATCTTCAACCTTCAAATGAGTTTTTTGCCCTTGATTTAAGAAGGGCAAGATGCACACACACACACACACACACACACACACAAAATGCAACTACACTGAAAAAGGGCATGTATGCGGGAATGCAAGTCACAATTCTTAAACAACATATATCTTTAAATCCTATATCAATATACAATAAAAAAAACCTATGTGGTGGCTCATAGGTTTCCAATACAAAAAACTATGACCCTGTATTCTTTTCATATACTGCCCATTACTGCCATGAAAGATTGCTCCAGGGAATTCCTAAGTCAGGGTATCGTAGGTTGCATAAGGTTGGTTAGGTTATGATCAGTTTTCTTTGGATATTGTTATGTTCAACCCCAGAGTTTCTAAATGAAGGCATAAGAAACAGCTCTACTCTAATCAAGCCCAATGAACTATCTCAGTCTAGAACAAAAATTCCATTTCTAGCTACCATCACAAATATGGGTGTTTCTTGTTACAAGCAACATTTACATTTCTAAGCTGAAAAATTCACAAATAAAGTGGTGCATCGAAAGGAAAATATTCCCCATTAGCCAGTTCTATGTAACTTCAGGCAAACATGATGATTCTAGATCCTAAAATATGGTAAGGGTGGAGCTGAAGAGGGCAGAGTCCCTGTGTTATGGATAAATTTAGGTTTGGTTATGTAAGGGGTGGTTTTCCCATTCAACCGTGCTTTTTTCTATTTCTGTACTTCAAACCACTCCCTACTTTTGGTATGGTGTTAAAACTAAAGGAGTAGATTATGTCAAAACGATGTCCATTGTAATACATTGTACACCCGGTTAATGGCTCATGGGGAAAACCTGGATGAGGTATGTGAAGAGAAGTTTTTATGCCCACATGGGACTTGTTTGAGGTACATTCGAACACAAGTTTGTTTTTCATTCTGAGTAAATATAATTTTCTGACATACTCCATTACTTCTCCCACCTCAGTAATTGGAAACCTCATTTGCACATGATCCTTTCTCTAGCTCTCACGCAAAAATGACTTTAATATATAAACATATAATAAAACCTTTCACATGAGAATGATCAGCAGTCTCTTGATGGAGAAATATAATGCATACACATCACAGAAGAGACCATATCAATGATAATGTATTGCAAAAATGGTAAGTGCACTATATTACCACAAGTTTATGACTGTATCAGTGAAATTTCATAGAAATTCTAATAGATTTGTTAAAAATCTGTGGGCAACAGATCAAAACCAGGGGTGGAAGACTGGGAAATGTTTTTATATGACAATTCTAATTGCGGCAATATCACTGGGGGTCATGAATATCAAAGAAATTGTAGGGTTAACATAAACTAAGTTTGAATGTTTGTAAAATATCAACAAAACTTATGAAAACATCATTTAAGCTCCCCTAACGGACAACACTATTTCAATCCTGCTTTTGATAATTGAAAAGAAAGCTAATGTTATGGTTGTCATACACAAAAACTTTGTTGGGCATTGTTTTATATCCCTGCAAACACAAAAATTTTTTAGCACACTCAAACATGCAATATCACACCATAAGTTGGTATATTTTGACTAAAAATTATCATTTTTTCATACTTTTGGTATATTTTGATTAAATTTTTTTTTTCATATTTGATCACCATATCCCATGCTAGTTATGCCAAGAACAAAACATGAAAAGCCACGTTTGTTCACAACCATTCTTTAGCTGTAATTGATAAAGCACCGAAGCCACAGCTCCCTATCCACAAACGCCCTGAAGACCTTACCATGGCTAACCCTGGCAGTTTCACATGCCCTGGTTCAGCCCACTGAGACAATGTCACTCTCTGTATTCCATGTCGTTCCATTTCAGGCTATCCCACGCATGCCTTTCATCCTCCTGCATGCTAAGGCTTCAATCACTCAAAATCTTTTATGCTTCATCCTTCCATACCCATTTCAGTCTACCCCTTTTTGTTCCCTCCACTTCTAACACATATCCTCCTAGTTAACCTCTCCTTAAACAAGCTGTGAAGGAGTAAGCATGTCCTGTTGATTTGAATCTTAATCTGTCTACCAGAGGTGATATACTATTGTAAGCAGCATCCATATCACTGAAGAACCAGTCTAGAAGTGCTATTCTATTTATTTAGGGAGACGATAACACGATAGTTTAATGTTCAAAGAATATAGCAGCAAAAGAACATCAATGGGATCATATTCTATTTATTTCATAAAGATAAACAAGGTAAAGGTGGTGAAGGTATGGAATATCATGGAAAATGGGAGATAAGTAATGTAATTTTAAACGGAATGTTTGCAGAAATCGGAGCCTAAGATACCCTCATCTAACTTCTCCTAACATTCATTATTTACCTTACATAATGCGATTTGAAACAGACTACTTATGAATTCAAGGTACATCCTAATGAGAGTAAGGGAATATTTCTGCTATGCATTCAAACTAACGCTGGAAAATGGTAACTAATGTTCTAAGTGCTTTGCACAGATCATTTTGATTACAGCAACACCTGTGAATGACCAACCTATCTTATCTTTTACTTAAGGTGATGGTAGCATATCAGGGAAATGATGGGGTTTATTAAAATAGGTATGAAATCAACAGAACCTACAAAAAATTCACCTAACCTCCCCAGCAGTCAATATTTATCCAAATGATCAGTCTAGTATTACAGTTGATATATACCAGTCACACCCAGGAAAATGCAATGTATATCAACAGATGACTAAGCAAGCTGCCGAACAATCCTCAACAGACAACATATATAACATCGAAACATTTTAACAATTATTTCAGCTACCAGGTGAGGTTTTTATATTGGTTCTGTTGATATCTCACAAGCACCTTACCTACCTTTACAACAATTAACCCCACATTTTCCCTGATATATATAATTCTTTGATAAAAAATTATACTCTAAATCATGCACCACTAGTGCCATTGTATTTTCCAATCCGCAGAACACAATGTCAAAAGCTAAACACCCCAGCTTCATAATCTTTTGACAAGAAATTAGCCAGACACCACAGCTAAGTAAGGTCTTTCCATTTGAAATTATATTCAAACACTATGGTTACTGTTCAAACTGGCATTACTAAACCACCCATGCTAGTGGTTACAACACGAGTGAGAACCCAATGGTGGGGCTATCGTGATGTAAGTTGACGAAAAAGATCTCAGTATAATCTCATCAAAGAACTACTCACTTCAAATGAGTTCCTCCAATTCTTACAACTGACTGATTGTAGCACAGCCTTAGAGTTGCAAAAGCCCATGGAATAAACGTCATGAGTAACACCATGGCTCTTACAGAAACACGTGCCGGGTTACTTATAAATAAATTGTGTACATTTGACGACTGGCCATTTCACACTTCAGTGAACAGCATATACATGAAACAACCAGCAACAAAACATTCTGGACTATGTGTTTTGACGCTGCAGACGAGAATATGACTTATGTATCAACAACTTTAGATTTTTGAGGAGCTTAGTGAGGTATTCATACATTCTGTTGATTTCTAAACATGTTTCCCTCATCAAAGCTGTGCTCCAACAAGCATCCAATACTATGCAACAACACGAGACCCCTCCCATCCAAACCACTCCATAACTAACCGCAAACCCTAAGTAGAACTAAATAGCTTACCCCTGCCTCACACTTCAGGAATCTCTACTCACATATCGCCCACTATCACCTACAAATATAACAATAACAAAACACATACTTAATGAAATAGTACAAAAATTAAACAACAGACATCCTATCTCAATTCTGAACTCCTACCCACCTGAAATAACCCATCAAAAACCATACTCCCTAAAGAACTCGAATCACACCCTACCCCTACGATATCACCTTCCGCCAAAATGCTACAAACCCCGTTTCAATATATTTTACCTTTCACGCCAACATCACAACTACTATACAGAAGACACTGAGCACTTACAAACCTATTGCTCTGTACTCTCTGCACATAAATGTACATACGACACTTTATGATACGTGGTCCTAACCAGTGATCATAGCCTTCCTCCCAAGTGCTCCATGAGCCTCACTAGGAAAGATGGATCTCCTGGGGTAGAGAGTAAATTTTCCCTGACCTTCATAATCCTTATCACAAATGCCTGGTATGTCATCCTATAAAATAAAACCCATATCATGTGTGTCATCCATAGCCCCCAAATCATGAAATTACTTCCCATATTCCAACAGCAACAGACACGATGCCCCTAAACTAACAAGTTAATTAATATCAAAGTATCAATCATCTAATTATGAAAATACTCTAACAAGTGAAATAGAAAGTTGTAAACCACCATTAACTCCAAAGAAAATGTGAGACATCAGAGAGGATATGGCTCTAGAATGGTATATATGGCATACATATATATATATATATATATACACCTGACAACTATGGAAACATGGCCTTAGGAGGTGTGTGAAACAAAAAAGAAAAAAAATCATCTCCAATCAGAGTAAATAAGACTCATAGGCACCCCCACTGATAACACTGATAACACTCTGCAAAAGGGGAGACATAAGACCCATCGTGCAAAATGGCTGAGGGGCGTGATCAGACCGGAATATAACCCATCAAAACCTCCACCATGACCACCTCACTCTAAAAAAGAGAGAGTGTGAGAGAAAGAGAGAGAGGAACACTCCTCTCCCTCCCCTAGGGGCATCATGTCACACCAGCCTAATTATCAAACAAGTCGTCTAAAGGTCTGCAAATGGGTCACCATACCTCACCGGTCACCTGCCGTATCTGCTGCAGAATCTTGGGTAATTATGTAAGGTGAGTGACTAGGGCGCCCCGGACCTTAACCACGTAATGGGGTAAAATTTGACACTGACTCAGCTTGACGACAACGAACGCGTTCCGAACGCAAGCTTTGACACTGGTAGTTAGACAAAGACACACATACACAAGGTCGCATTTCTCTAAGAAACCTAAATCACAGCCTAAACTTTTTTTTAATTTCCTAAAGGAACGAAAGAGAGAGAGAGAATCTGTCTCCCTCTTCGTTCCTTTAGGATTTGAACTCCCAAGTTGAACCACTAACTCAGGGGTCAATTCTTAGAGGGGGATGTTGGCTATAGAATTATCTAGAACACTTGAATGAAAATGCTTAAAATTAGATAGCAAAACGATGGTTGACTAATTGATGACTTATCACAATTACTAACCCTAAAGCCAAAGTAAATAGCCGACTCAAACGGCAAAGACAAATAAAATAAAGTTCTTAGTATTTTGGAACACTGCCACAAATCTAATGATATACCTTAAAGCTGAATTTCATTACGTACAGATATGCTTTTTTTCTTATTCACAAAAAAAAACGCAGACATTTTAAATAAAAAGGTGACCTACTTAATGAATAAATCAGTCAAAACCTTTGATTAGATTCAGCATTACATCCCATGACATACACTTTATTTCTTTGCATGACTCGGTTTATTTTAGACAAATTGGACACCTAAGCATTCATGTTAGATCCCTAAAAAGAGATGCCATTGCTAGATTTCTCCTTAAATTAATCTCCATCTTTCCCAATCACTCTCTAGAAGAAAAAAATAAATTACAATGATTTACAATGAAATAAATGATAATTGAATATCCAATTGGCTGGCCATGAAGTTAAGAAGTGTTACAGCAAAGGATAAGATTTGAAATGAAAAAAATAACTATTATATAAGAAATATGCTGAAATCTGTTTCCCATTGCAGAGAGGTGAGGGGACGTGCCAAATATCTCTTGGAAAGTTACCAGCTGGGATATTTGTCAAAATTCCACGACTTTCCTTAAAGAAGGATTGTTAGATGGTACCTCCTGTATAAGTTATTGAACTAAGTCGTCTGATTAATCATGGTTTGCATAATTTCAGGCTGGTGCAAAGACACAATCTCATAATTATGTATGGTCATTGAAGACTCCCCTGGTCTTATCCCAACACGGGACAGTCTTTACTTCTTTTTTTGCCTTTTTCTCCTAATTTTGGTTCTCCTTCTGCACATGTTCAATTATTTCTAAAAAATAAGGGAAAAACAATCTCTTCATACAACTATTCTAAGCCCGTAGATTGAAAAAAAAACAGGTTTTCACATTTTGAGTCAATCTCCCTCAAAGAGACCTTCTCTATATACAAAAATCTACAGCAGGAAAAAAATGACATACAGAAATATATAATCTATTTCATAAATATCGTAAAATAACTGCTTTACAGCATCATGATTTAGGTATCCACTTTCATATAATCCATTTGCAAATCCGGATTCTTGTTCCACAAGGTTTACTAAAACGTCTCGAACTTGAGTTGAAATATAACCTACACCAAATGCAGTCATTGAAAGGAGATACTCTCCTGTAAATCACAAAAAAATATATAAAATACAAAGGAAAAGGAGATAAATCTGAGTTGATCATTTACACCTCGCGAATTTACAATGGTAGTGAACTAAGTGTACGAGATCAAAAAGCAATGCTTGAAATTATGTAAATGACATGCGGAAGTAAACAACTGATTTTAAGGAAATGAAAACAAAGAATTACGATCATCATACTAACCAAACTTTTTGTAGTAAAGCAATAAAAATGGGGTCGAGATGAAATCATTATACCACCACGCATGAAATATTGCATTCATGTAGAATATTTTTTCCATCTTAAACTTAAGACATCTGAATATAATTCCGTAATTTACATTAGTTTTTAGAATATGATGATGGAATTCTTGGATGGGATGGTTATATGTATATAAAAGACATATAAACTTTGTGGGGACAAAAGTTCGAAGCGGGTGTTGAAAAGTAGAGTTGCCAATCAAGCTCTTTTGCCGCCTGATTTAGCAACAATTTACAGCGGATACTTTTCGCCTTTCAACGGCATAACATAAATTTATAAATGTCACCAAGTCATGGGGCTGTCAGGTAGACAAGACACTTTGAGAAGCGATACTTGCTCGCCAAAATTTTTCGTCCTTTTTCAACATTGTGATAAATGACATATTCTTTGAGCCCGTAAGAAAATGTAGTATTGCAAAATGCAATATAACGAATACAAATTATGCGAAAGAATAATCTAGTACAGAAATTCACTCGAATTTTTTTTTTTCCCTTTTCATTTGGATTTCAATCGCTCGTACGTGTACCAAAGGGATTATAATGCAAGTAGCACATGGCTTAATGGGAACTTAAAAGTGAAATAATGTGATAAAAAATAGTGCTGTAATATGAGATCCAAATTGTAGTAGGAAAGAATGATAACAATTCGTTCCTAGCTACAATCATCCAACTGAAGCAACATTACTACATAAAATATGGTGTACCTATCGCAGATGTGGGTGAATTCGAATAAATACTATGATTATGTATGTTAAATAATGCAGTAACAATTTTGTATATGATTCTTTAAAAATCATATAGCGAGATATGTTTACCAGTTTAGCAGTTTTTCTTACGAGTTTAGCGATACTTCTGGGTTAGTCGATCTAGCGGAAGGCTCAGTTGGCAACATTGTTGAAAAGGTTTCATCCCCATAACAATGTGCTGCTGTCTGCATGGTGGCTCTTATTAATTAAATTCTTGAGCGTGACACTCCCCTTCAGCATGTCGGATATTTCAAGCAGTGACTCAGGTGAAGAGGATAACCAGCAGACGCCAGAGACCAATAATCACAATGTCAATGAAGAGAAGGATTTACTTTATGGAGAGGTGAAGTGACCATATTACTAGGATTACTAGCATTATTAGTATGGCTCATTCTATGACACAATAAAACCCAGTCAACTTAAACTAAGTTCAAATATTGACGGATTTACTCGGTAGGAGGAAGTAACCTATGAGACATTTCATGCTCTCTGCATTTTAGCTTTTAGCGAACTCTTTTAAGGCAAAAGTTTGGTTTAGGGTTGCACCCTAGATATTAGGAGTGGATTTTGATGTTATGCTGGTCAATGGACTCTGTATTAGTAATTATAGTCGATTCAGACTGGCCGAAATTATATAGTTTTGCTGTAAGTAACACGAGGTTAGAGTCCCACAGAGTGGGCTGGGCTTTTGAAGACGAGGGAAATCGTTGGTGAAAAACTAACTATATTACATGAAAGTAATTTAAAAAACACCAAACCAAAATGGTCTTACCCTTAATGTGGTGTTATGTATTTTAAAAGTAGTTTATACACTTATAATAAAGGCATAACCAATAAAAACCTAGTTATTAAAATGGTAGTAAAAATGTGCCGTAACTATATTCGTGTCTCCTCAGAATGACATTTTTCAGTTCAGTACAGATGTATGTCTTGAGGTTTTGCATTTTCAGCTGTCTCTTCATGTATATTATTTACTAATTTCTCTTGTGCTTGGTTTGTGGTATGACCTTAATTTTTCATCGTTTAATCTCTAATCTTCTTCCCTCATTATTTTCTTAGTCTACAGAATTTATGTATCAAATCTTTTACATTTTCCGTATCCTTAGTTTCGAAGAGCAGTTCATGCATCGACCTTTTTTTAGTTGGCTATGTACAGATGCTTTAATCTTTTTTCCTTCTTTCTGTGTTGTACTTGGGGTAGCATTTAATAAGATTATTTAAATTTTCCATCATTCCCCTACAACAGCCACGGGATGTATCTCCCTCAGAGACTCCATTCTTCTGTTGCGGCGGGTTATTTGTTCTACGGAGGAACATAACAGTGGATGCTGCTCTCCTACGGAACAGTGATTCTTCGCCCATTGTTTTCTTCTTCCTTCCAGTGTTTATAAATTCCTAAACTTGGCAGTTTCCCTATCTCTCCTCTAATTTCTGATGTCCCATATCTACATTCTTATTGTTGTTATCTCTATACTCTCTTCTTGTCTTTTGAAGATAGTATTCCATTTCTTAATCCATTTATTTCTTCCCTACATCTTTGTTTATTTTTCCTCAAGCCTGTAGTTCATTTCCGGTATCCTCTAAGGTACGTTGTAGATATAGTATTATTTTTTCATGAACCAATGCTCCTGGTCTTCCTAATATTCTAGTGCATATTGTCATTACTGAAGTTTCCATGGTGGATATTTCACAGGAAAATACTTTTATGTACTACTGTAACATCGTCAGAAACATAAATTAGTAGTGCTGTAATGTAAAACTTACATCAGTGTAAGAGAAAGCATAAAATATATGCTTCTTAGTTACCCATCTGCAATTTTGCCTTCAAGTAAGACATAAATGTCATTATTAGCTGAGCATATGTCATATTTAGTATATTTCTCTTTTAGGTTTCTGAGTGTTAAGGAGTTTGCCATAATTAGTTTGCTAAAAATGTTGCATAAAAGGAACAGAGGAATGGTTGGATTGTATTCCTTTGCTCGTGCATGCTGTCATGATTTACTCAGTCCACTCGACTGAAAACATAAACCATTCCTGGAATGCACGTATTTCTTAAGTAAACTGAGGATTTCCCAGCAACCTTTTTCTAATTTAACTCTTGTATTATTTACAGATTTTGAGCAAGGTAACGGCAGATCATTTAGAGTTCACTTCTGTCAAGGAACCAGGAAGTATACAGGTGCAACACCTTGACCCTGACAAAGAATTATATCTTTTCATGATACCAAAAGACACAGTAAGTGAAAGGATATATAGTACAGTATTTCTTACTTTACAAAGTGGACTAGATTTCCCGCATAAATCTCACATCTTCCTTCTATGGTTTCCGCTATATGAAGTGGTGTGAACCGACTCTGCCTGTATGTGGTTGCATTGTGAGTGAAAGGATACCATTGAGATTATATTATCAGAGCACAGTCTCGTTGAAGAACTTCCCTTTCTGGAGGGCTCCTTCCTTTCCCAGCTACTGATTGTAGTGCAGCCTTGGAAAATGTTTCCTGCAGATAATAGAAATGATGATAATATGTGATTTTGGTGAGTCACACATGACAGCTAGAGATAGAATTTGAGTGGATGTAGTCTTTCTTCGTCTGTTCCTGACGCTACCTCACTAATGGAGGAAATAGCATTCATGGAAAAAGATAATAAAATGAACTTACAGATTTTCTTTTGGTTCATAATTAGTCTTAACTAGATTTAAGAACTGAACTTATTAGGGTTCAAGGGATTCTAGAGGAAGATTTGTGGTTGATGTTAATTGTCTTCAGTGGAAGCCTATCTTTTGTGACTAGAAGCAAGAATGGAGATACTAGCTGTACATGATATCTCTGAATAATTTGCAAAGTTAATGCTGAAAAGGGATCATAGTAGAATGGACCATTTTTTTCCCCTATTTCTGCACACCAGACTGAAGGTGAAGAAATATATGCGTGACTTTGGAGGCTCTTTGACTTTAATCTGCTGCATGAAAATGGGGGCAGTGTAACTGAAATTGTACATGGTGAACATATAGAAAACAGTCTATGGAAATAACAGATTTTACAATATTCATAATAATCGCCATCTTGCGTCAGCAAAGTAGCGCAAGGAAACAGACGAGGAATGGCCCAACCCACCCACATACACATGTATATACATAAATGCTCATACACACACATACATACACAGACATATATACACATGTATATATTCATACTTGCTGCCTTCATTAATTCCTGTCGCCACCCCGCCGTACATGAAATAGCATATATATATATATATATATATATATTAGTTCATGTTATGTGTCGTATAGTTTGTTACCTGTAGATTAGCTGATTAAGAAAAAAATATTCAGTACCTTTCTCATTGTTTCCAGATAAATCCTTTAAGTCTTGTTAATTCGGAAGTTGTAATTGGTGGCAGAAAAGGGCAGGACCTTCTTGTAAAAAATGAGGAATGCAAGTTGGTGACGTATAAAAGTTTCTCCACACCTGACACTCCTTCACTTTTTCTCCCTGATGAGATGGGTGAATTACATAAAGGTCAGTACTAAGTAGCTTACATAAACTTGTGATGAAATTATAAAATATTGTGGGAAGTGAACACCATATGTATTGTCATTCATATTCACTTAAAAGTGAAAAAGTGAATAGTAGTTAGTATATTGTTAGGTTTTATATGAAGAGAATTTGAAGTAGGAATAATAATAAATAATTTTTGTTTTGTTTCAGTGAACTTCGAAATTAAGGGTCGTGTGGTCCTCAAAGGACAAACCAAGATATTGCCCAATGATTCCGTGATAGACATAGATACCTTAAGGTCAGTTTATCACAAACCACCAGTGGATATTAAGGAGAGGAACTTCTTGAATAATGCAGGTTAGTGGTAAACACTTTCATGTGTTTGTAAAAGTTGCTACCAGATTACATGCCTGTACGTGGTTACACCCAAAGTTAAAAGTTACCTTTGGGAAAAGTATATCAGCAGTGAATGAAAGGGAGCAAAATCTTCTTTAGGAGCCTCTTGCTTTGTGGTCCAATATTTTGTTGGTCTCTATTGGAAAACAGTCATGAAGCTAGAGGAATTAGGGGTGTTGGGGGGGGTCTTAATGTTGTAGGATTAAAATCATGTTAATGAAATAATTTGGGTATGAATGATTTTGTTAAGAATTGGTGGAGGGATTGATTCTTTATTTTTCTTTGTTGCATGATTAAAGGCAGTATTTTACCTCTGTTCAACCGATCTGAATGGGTTACATTGTCCTTCCCAGTCTCCAAAACAATGACTACCATGTTAGAATAGACCAGTCTAGAAACCACTGGTAACACAAGGACCATTAATTGTCCTGTTATATGGACCAAGCTGCCATTTGCAGTTGTGTGGACTATAGGGTGTACCATCTTAGGCAGGGGTTATCAGGGCACAAACCTACAACCTCAAGCTGAGCAGTCGTATGCTCTGGCATCACGGCTGCTATGTTGCTGTAATTTCTTGCAAGAATTATTTGTAGATATATGGAATGTTTACTTGAAATGGAGCGACTATTATTTATCATACCTTTTTCTGTAGCTTCTCTGCATAGGTTGACTAATCTTTCATATTGTAGGTAAGAGAAGGAGTCGTGAATGTAGCCCAAAAAAGAGAGCGGTTGGAATGGAACTGTACCCATCAACACCTGAAATTCCGAAAAAGAAAAAGAAAAAGAAAAAGGATTCTACTCAGAACTTTGATGACAAAATTCAGGTAGAAAATGAGAATTTACTGGATCTGGACTTGTATACACCTGATGCAGATATGAAAAAGCAGAAAAAATCTAAAAAGGATAAAAATGAATCCTTAGAACTTAGTGAGGAAGCTTTCCAATTTGATGAAAATTTCATATTAGATTCTCCCAGGAAAAAAAAACGAAAAACTTAAATGTTCAACTCCAATAGATACAGTGATATAAAATATACAAAGAATCTTGTGAATATGTTTTTTTGTGCATTTTTTTGCTCTTTTGTATCTGTTTGACATTAATATATTATAATCAAGAATTTTATGTTTGATTTCCTGCCATGGCAAAACTATTTAATTTGAATGAGTACTTATCTGGTCACTCATGCCAACAATTACTCTCAGACAATCTACGTTATAAGAGCCTTCTGTGGCACTGAGAAACCTCCCATATGCACAATAGTGAAAGTTCCCAAAATTCTTTCCTTGTAATTTATAAAAGCAAGCTGCTTATACGAAGAAATACTTCCTTCGTAAATGAAATAAACAAAGCATACAAAAGTTAAGACACTACATGTTTCTCTCATAAATAAAAACCTGGAAGTATACAAAATTTAAGTAAAAAATGACAACACATTATTAAGCAAGAAAGTCAGATCCAAAATTTAATAGTGGTATAGCTAGAACGAGTGTGCGTTAGTGAGTATATTTTGGCAACATGTCAAGGGAGTGAACATAGATTATTTGGTCTCGTGTATAATCCAAATTAAAATTCTTAAAACTATGTCTAAAGTTCCGTGTTTTAATTTACAGATTCGAAGTGATTAATGATAGCACCTCCATTACTTTATGTAGGTTTCTGGAAAGGCAACATTATGAATTTTGAGAATTATCGGCAATATATAGAATGTAGGGTATATGTCTGAACACTTTCATCAAATTAGAAAAAGCTTGTAATTTTTTTTTTAATAAAACCTTAAAGCATGGTCAATTTAGAGCTAATGGCCTTATACTCTGTACCATACAAAAAGGAATTGGAGACTTTTATAAAAAATATCTGGCTGAAACACTCCGATGCAAAACATTATATGAAATAATTATCACTTTCGGACGAGGCGGGTAATGCCCACATGTTCCGCTCATAATTACAATTATCCGCTCGTCCCAACACCCGTGTTTTCAATTAAAACAATAACGATATCTACTTATTAATACTTCAGTCTATTTAGACTAAATATTCTGAAAGTTAACTGGTCCGATATATTTCCGTTGGGTGGGTTCTAACCAGCGCGTCACTTTCGTATAAGTGACTGCTGGATAGAAAGATTTGTAGATGGGTAATATTACTTACCGGTGGACATTTTGATATTTTTTACCAGGTCACAATGATGTTTTTGAGGTCCATATCCTCTACCTGAATTCACTGCTCACCGACTGAAAAAAAATCGTAAGTATATTAAATACAAAGCAATAAAAGTGGGGATATTTCTACCTGGCATGTCGCTACGCAAGTGATCTGCAAGGTAGAAAGCACCATACGGGATTTATGTGTCAGGCAGGAAATAATTTTAAGAATATGTGACTATTCAGAGCCTGTATAATGGCGCCGAATTTCAAGAATATGATTTGATGTTTATAGTCGCTTTCAAGTCGGCATCAACACATTTTATGATCAAGGTATGTCTTCTCGGCTATGCTCAACTATCACTTTCAATTAGATGGCATTAGATATATAATTTGATTTTGAATGAATTTTTTTAAAAGTAATTTCAAAGTTACTTCATGAAAGCGTTCGAACGTATTTTTATTTTATCTCAACGTTATTGGAGCCTAACCGCCGGTTTCAAATTATTGGTAAATTAATATAATAATAATTAAATCACTTCAGTTATAAACCCATCGTTCAACGCCATTACCATAAAATGTAGAAATTTATATCTTAATTTCATCTAGTATCCAACGACAGATTTCTATATATCACCATATTCGTCTTTATTTCTATGTCCCACTATTCTTTACATGTCTAATAGCTACTCACTTCACGTCTTGTTCAGGTATATTTTAAGTCGACCTCGAATGACCTAGTATTGCTTACTATTAATTACCAGTCTAAATATTTTGCGATGAACAATATATATGGCTGTGTTTTAAACTTTAATCTTAATTTAGAAGGTGGTTTCTCCTCAATATATACCAGAGTAAATTTATCTGACTATAATGCATTCTTTGGAGGCCAAGTTTAAACTCTGTGCCAAAAAAAATGAAAAAAAAATGGCGGTTGCCGGGTCTGAAATTCAGGCGATATATTGTTACTGGATATTATTCACGACGTGGATTTTAAAGTACCCCAAATTAGGTCAGCGGCTTTTAAAGTAGTTATTCCTGCTCAGTTAGTGGTCTTGTCAATGTCTGACACGCAACGATTAAAACGTCATTTAAAATGATGCAGAAAATTGCTCTCCCCTACCAGTCAATATTTCCGCTGCCAGATGTAGGGCATATTTTCCCTTATTTCCTCCATAGCTCCTAAAAAATCACGTCCCTTTACCCCTACGCAAACCTCTAATCGTCACAAATATATAAATAACGACCCTCTTCAAGTAGGCCTACAGGAGAGGGAAATATAGGAGGATAATTGGAGGATATGGCAACTTAGCCATCATGGCGCAGAGAGGGGAGGAGCGCGCGTTGCAGCAGGCAACATAAACAAACCCTCCAAATTACTCCAAACTGACACAGGTCAGCCGACATCTGTGAGTGCACTAGGGTGCCAAGGGAGGCAACTAACGACTCCTGTCTTTTAATTAATCATTGTGGTTAATTAATTACTAGAACGGCGAGGGAAAAAACTGCGTGTCTACTGAAATGTCAAACTATGAACAATCGACGCTTAATATATATTGAAATTGAATTTGACAGGACATATTGATGGATTTAATAATGTTATGCGATATTAAGTTCATTGTGAACTTCCCAACATACGCAATGAAAGCGTTATTGGAACTTGATTAATAGTGATTAACGATCATATAGTAGATATATGTGACCCAAGAATAGTGAGAACAATTTGATGGTTTTTGTGAGACAATGGCAAGTGAAGTGATAAAAAAATGGTTTAGATTTTTAAAGAAATGAGTAATCAAGTGACAATTTTCTCTTAATAATTCTAACAAATACATAAGACACGTTATACTACCCCACACATTTCGAGTTCGTTTAAAAAAATATATGAATATACATTTACGAAAATATTAATAAAAATAGAAAAAATAACCGTAATAGAACTCGGGTGAGAGAAATGACAAAACAGAGAAAATAAAGTTCGAATGAGAGACATTTCTTAATGCGTATACAAACGCCACTGCGTCTTGGCTGTCAAGAAAGGGGATCGAACTGATGGTTCTTATTGTTCCCTTCCAAGAGGGGAAAAAAAATGTCCAAATTTCACATTTTTGATGTTTGTATATA
>JAUTXX010000064.1:0-10258 GCA_032273605.1 Panulirus laevicauda
ACAAACACACACAGCGAGAGAGAGAGAGAGAGAGAGAGAGAGAGAGAGCGAGAGAGAGAGAGAGAGAGAGAGAGAGACACACACACACAGACATATACATATATACACGGGCACATAATGTATACTTGCTGCCTTTATTCATTACCGTCGCCACCCCGCCACACATGAAATGCATAGTATATAACACAATATAGTTGTATGATTAATCTGAAATGTATAAACTTTCCATATTTGTTTAATACAGCACTGAATTCTGTATATTTTTGAATGATATTTGTAAACCTCAACCGACACAAATAACTCGATATATAAAATGAATATGCGATATATAAAAAGATATATTCACAATTCTTCATATCATTTGTCCAAGAAAAAAAATCAGAGACGTGCT
Organism: Panulirus laevicauda; assembly: GCA_032273605.1. Classification (NCBI taxonomy): domain Eukaryota; kingdom Metazoa; phylum Arthropoda; class Malacostraca; order Decapoda; family Palinuridae; genus Panulirus; species Panulirus laevicauda. The sequence goes on from JAUTXX010000064.1 coordinate 392, forward strand.
AGACCTTGAAGAGAATTACATATATATAGAAGAAATGACGAAGGAAGTTGTATTTACTGATAAGTAGTCAGAGAAAAGATGAATTAATAATAAATGAGACTATACTACAAACTTGAGAAAGAGAAAACGAATGATTTCAGATGTGACCAAGACATTTTGAGAGCATCTTAACAAAGACCACATCCATTAAACTGGTCATGATAGGCAAAAAAAAAACCTTCTGGTGAACCTCACAAGAAACAATGACACAAAAGACGAAAATCGATTCGAAGCCCCGAATCGTGCCACATAAAGACGAAAATCTATTCGAAGCCCCGAATCGTGCCACATAAAGACGAAAATCGATTCGAAGCCCCGAAATCTTGCCACAAAGACGAAAATCGATTCGAAGCCCCGAATCGTGCCACACATGGCCTCTCTATTATCATGTCCCTGGTAGGGCGCCTCGCCGCATCATCATCATATCCTTAGAAATGGTGGAACTACCGACTTCAAAATGATCATCGTCGCTAACAGCCCAAAGTTTCTAAAGTCGTGATCTCTTTCTCTCTCTCTCCCTCCCCCTAGGGACGCCCCAGTTAGCTGATAAGCGGTTAGAGATTGAATATAGCTAGTTAGTTCTACGAGAAAGTACACTTTAGCCCAATTTTCTGGCGAGATCTGCATCAGCGTGGAGGCATCAGAGATGGCAGTTCCGTGCGTCTATGGCTGCTTCGGCGGAAGTCTAATATGTATTTAAGGTACTAAGATGGGATCCTGCCACCCCATTATTGCTGCTATGAGGGTCGTTCCATAGCCCTTGTACCTTCGGAAGACGACGGTGTTGTAGTCGGTGTATTCACCGAGAAAGGAATAATACACTTTGTGACGACAAAGAGGCACACACACACACACACACACACACACACACACACACACACACACACAACCATGGCCACCTAAGACCGATCTTAAGTTATCGAGTGAACTATTCTGAAAACCAAGCTAGATTCAAACTGAAGAAATTCTACAAATAATTTTTCTGAAACTCGTCGGGGGTGAGAGAGAGAGAGAGTGATAATCTCACTACGGGTAATAAAGCCACACTAGCGAACACGTAACCTTAGTCATCGTCACCTGTTTCCCGGGTCCATTCAGTCTCCTTAATACACAGACCTAAAATAGTTCCGTTATTTGGAGACAGTGTGGAGAATGGGCTCTCCTTTGTATTCAGGGGACCACACGGTCAGGCTGTAAGGATTTCTTTCATACAAGGGTATCAAAAAAGTCTATTCTTACACAGTGATAACAAAAGGAGGTTATGATCGAGTGCGATGGCAAGCTGTCACAGGCCAGACAGACCAACACCCTTCTTCGTCTGAACCTAAACCATTCTTCATGCACAATGGGTACCATCTTCCATACCCTCGTCTGAGAACTTTCCTTCTGGCAATTTTACTTCTTCAACACCTGCTGACTTTATGCTTGCATTAAGAACTCGTTTGCTTTTCCACGGTTCCATTTTTTCCCCCTAATCGTATCTTACAGCTTCTCTCTTCTTCCTCCTGTTCTAGTTTCCATTCCTACTTTAATTAATTCCACTTTTGACAATGGTACGTACATATGTTCTCCCGTAACACCATCTCGTGTACAAGGTCCTCCCGTCAAGAGAGTTACCATCTCCTTCACGTTCACCGAGAGGACATCCTTCTGCTTTACTCTCGCTGTGTCAGTCTACAGAGGTGAGGAATGCTCACTACTACCACTGTTCCGTTGCTGATGTCCTCGTCAGATGTCAACAAGTCTCCTGATATCTGTTCTTCCCATGTTCGCCCATGCACTGTCCTTTAGCAGATAACACTGTTATAGACCGTCAGTTCTTCTGTCATCTGCTCCTGTGAACTGTCATCTCGAATGAAAAGTGAAAAAAAATAATGATAATAAGCAGCCGGGATTAATCTGAGCTCCTTAGGTGTTATTTTACCTGATTATTAAAGACGGAGGAGTTCAAGGAAGGACAAAGCATGGAAGGAAATTTCACAACTTCGCTGCCCAAGGAAAAGGGGGAAGTATCCTAACGATTAATCCTTGTGTGGTTGGTCTCCATACATAAGCTATGGGATGCTGATATCAGTCATGTGATGCAGGATCAGGTGTTAGAGGCGACACAGTCAGACATCCGTACCAACAGCTCTCTCGCCTGGATCCCTCAGCCTCATGACTTAATCTTTAAACGACAATATATTCCTGATAATGTCATGAAAGCGTTTCGGGTTTTCTATTGTCTTGTGCACAATATTGTTTTCAATGTTTCTTTTCTTCTCCCCCCTTACCCCGCAGTATACATTTCTTGTCCTCTTACATCTTCCAAATGCTGGCTGGCTACTGTGACGACTGTATCTCTTCTATAGTACACCTATAAGTTCTTTTACATTGAAAAGCCTTTTATAGAGATCTGTTCTTCTCTTGCTTATCCTTCTTTCCCCATAATCATCCATTAGTATCCAAGTTTTGACATTTCTTTTGTCGATTTCACGGGCCCTTCCTCAACACTGGGCTGCATCCGGGTTTTAGAACTCCCATTCCCAATAATGTTTTCAAAGAATTTAGCCATACGAGTATGATCATTATGAATACATCCCTTGAGATCGGGTATTCGTCTTGGACCGTTCAATAGCCACGGAATTTAAGTCAAGCACGACATGACCTTATCTTTTTCCCGCCCAAATGGTGAATCATATTTGGAATTATCGATTTTTCACGTTATCTTGAGTTATCATCAGACCATCTGGTTATCTCATGCTCGGTATCATGGCGATACTTTCCTATGTAAATCCTGCAAACCTGTCTCTCCAAGATTTTGCATCTCCATGTCACTCTAAATTTCAACAAACTTGCCTCTCCAAGATTCTTTATCTCCATGTCAATCTAAATTCTCTCGCACTATTTCTCTGTAGCTGAAATACCCATCATCAGGACTTTACCATCTCTGACTTCCCTTGCAATTTCTGAATATTTCTTTGTTGTCTTCACTGAAAAATTGTTTGGGTCACTGCAATGAAGTGTTGACTATTGTCAATACCATTACGGCCATATCTTTCCTACAGTCGTTCACCCCCTTTTCATTATTGTCTGAAAAGGTCATTTATCACTATTTCCAGGAATCTAATATTACCCCTAATGAAGGAGGGGCCAATCTGCTTGCTTCCTCCTTGATCTTCCCTGCTTCTTGTTAATTAATTCTAGACTATCTCCACTGCTCCCAATACACTGCGATTGCCTTCCCTGATGCGGTCAATGAATGCGATCTCTTTACCATCAACTACCAATCCTCCCACATTCGTGTACATTCATTCTAAATCCGAGGCTTGACCCACTTCGTAGTCACTTTTTTTTGGGGGGGTTAGTGTTGGGAGCGATGCTCAAGTCCTCTGGTGGCCTCATTTGGTTCGCCACCCGTTTTCTGCTTCCCGGCTGGATACCCTAATTCTCTCTCAGCGGTCGCGTCCCCATCAGCTTTGACGGTAACTATCGATTCTTCACGCTTCTTGCCCGTGTGTTGTATGTGGGTGGGTAGGTACAGTGTGTGTATGTGGGTGTGTGTGTGTATGATGACTGTGATGCAGGTATAGCGTGAATACATGACGGGTATAGTGTGGCGGTGGCAGGTATAGCGTGAATACATGACGAGTATAGTGTGGCGGTGGCAGGTATAATGAGACTGGTGGGTCTTAGCGTTGACGGTACGGCAGGCACAACCATCCTGTATTCGGTATAATGTCACTCTAGGCTGAACTATTCCGTGAGTATGGCGACTCTGCGAAACCAAGTAGAGTCGTTCACCATCACGAGCCAAAAAACAAAACAAAACACAGAAGCGACGCCACGTCGGACGGTCGGAGAGACCTCATCAGGGCCATTTCCGCCGCTTGTTACGATGGGGGAGGGGATGGGGGGTGGCGGCAGTTGGGGCTGGGGCTGACATGGGGGTTGACTCAAGTGGTGGAGGTGGTGCTGAAGACCTGGGGTTGAGGAGGGGGAAGGGGGTAGTTGAGGGTGTCCCAGTTTTATCTCCTCGCCTCTAAAGGGGAACCTTGGTGGGTAGTAATGAGCAGCCATCAGGGAGATGGAGTGATTCAGGGGATTACAGGAACACCCCGGCGGAAGAGGGAGGAGGAGGAGGAGGAGGGAGTCGTGAGGACTGGCAGTTTTTCTCCCTCGGGAGAATCATCGCAGACCAACATCGTGGGTCACGGGGACCGGCGGACGGTTAACGTCGGGTCGAGCTGCGAAGTCTAGCGATCAAGGAAATCACAAGAGACTTTGATGAACGTACTGAAAAAGATGAGAGATAAGATATAAGAGAGATAATAAAGGAGGAGGTGAATCAAGGGGATGGCAAAGGAGGAGGGGGAAGAGGTGGATCAAGGAAATCTTACAAAATGACGGAAAAATTAAGCAAAGCCAATGTACCTCAAATGACAGAAAACATCCGAATATAGAGTTTATAAGAAAAGGATTATGTGTCAGGGATACAAAAAAGGAAGACGAGGATACGCAAAGGAAGGAGCTGGACGAGTAAGAATAATCGGGGTTAAAAAACTTTATAGGAAATTGTTATGGTTCTGTTAAGTCTGAATCCACAAACCAGGTTACAAATAATCTAGCTGGTGAAAGACGAGATGCAAAGTGAAAACGAAAGAGAATGAATAGGTGGTGGAAAACAGCGTGTTCTCGATGTCCCAACCATGATATGGGAGAGGCCGCAAGCAAACACGGGGTGTAATGAAGAAATGTGGAAGCAACTTTGGACACAAGAACCCTGAGATGAAGGAAGGAGAGAGAGGAAAGAAGGAAAGAAAAAGAAAAAAATCAATCGTGTCTTAGGACCTTCAGGAAGGCCGAGATATCACAAAGGAATTCGCTTATGGGCCGCGTTACAACCATCGTAAACGAATGACAAATGACTTCCGACGTTCGTCTTATGTTTACAATCCTCACAAAGGAGTCACGTCATCTGCTTATTTACCAGATAAGCCTCTTTGGGGGGAGGAGGAGGAGGAGGGGAAACGGGGAGGAGGAGGAGGAAGAACCACGCCACAGGACAATATCCTGTAATAAAAAAACAGAGATGTCACTCCCCCGTCATGTCGTGTGAAGGGTCATAAAGGAAAGGAACAGACAGAGGGATGATGAGATTGTAGACCTCAAGACTAAGCTTATAATACAAGCTCCTCAGGCGACCACCGACACGTCAGATAAATATACAAGTAATCATACAGATACATTCCTATTATCATAAACAACCCCAGAATGAACAGGTAAATAATAACTCGTTTTAGTACACTACGATATTCGAGACCCTGCTACGGTATCAATAGTACCAGAATGTTTTACAGTCAGATGTCATTACTGCGACGACCAAGTGCTATACTCCCCCAAACAGCCAATGTATGATACACGTTCACTATGTTTAAAGGTTCAGAATACTGGCATCGACTCGTCAAAAACGCCTTATCTTCTCAAACGCAAAGGAACGACTGATCACGAAAGTTTTCGTCATCTCTTCTTCATCAGCATTAAGTCATCTCACACGTCTGGGGCGAGAAACTACGCACGTCCCTCTATTATAAATTCGTCAACTGCGACTTATCCTAACAACTGACACGTCAGGTGCACGTGACCACGTAGTTCTCGTCTTCTATTCGTCAATCCACTCGCCTCACATGAGAGGGACGAGTGATCACATTAGCATTCGTCATTTACACGTCAACAGAGTCCTACATCACCACCACCTCACACGTCAAGGATGAAGGACTACATCATCGTCATCAACTCGTCCTGAGCCAGATCTTACAACAAGTTATGAAAACGTCCTGAAGTGAAATGCTTCAAGTCATGAATTGTTTCCATTTTTTCTCGCAAAGGTTCATCCGCGCTCAAACCACACTCCATAATTCATGCGGCATGCAACAAGCCTCTATTCTCCGTTCCAATAAGCGTCTGTTGCACGAGAGAAAAAAGAAGTTAGTATGAAAGATTGTTTTTCTTTTTTTTGTAAAGTGATTAATGCCGAAGTGATATGTTTGGAATATTTTTCTTTCGCTCAGAATGTTTGCTGAAGGAAAAAGAAAAAAAAATGTGCGCATGGACGAACAAAAAAAAAATCGGAAATGCCAGTGAATTTTCCCTGTTGATTACAGTACACAACCAATACTAAAAACGCTCCCTGGTGAGGCCAACACATCCCTAACAATACCAAAAGGTTCAGAAGATACTGCTCAAAGACGTGATGTGCTATGGTGTTTCACGATGATCCTCAGAGTTTTGCTCAACTTTTGCGAAGGTTCCTGTGGCTGACACTTCGAAGTCGCGTCGAGTTTCGTGGATCTAACGACATCAAACGACACCTATTCTTGTTATAAGCGGCACATTTATGTTAGAACTAGCTGTACAAAGTGAAACATAGCCAAGCTATCTCTGAAAAATAGATGATCAAGACGCTGAACACTTTAAGTATGGTAACTTTCTTTAATTTCAATGAAGGTTTCAACTCTTTTTTTTGTTAAAGAAATAACCAGAATGCAAATGTTAGGTCCCTGATGTTACTAAAAGTTTTGCTCATGTTGACAGTTTTGTGCGGTCATTTGTACTGTGGTTATGGAGCGTCTTGCTCATCCATACCTATACAATCTACGGTCTACGATATCGGGTAACTATTACTGGCTCACCTAACATTAGCTAGGGATGCTTGCCACGTCAGGCCCGACATTTAATGCTTCAATGGTAATGCCTCAAGCCCTATCATCAGAGAGGAACTCCACAGAAACTGTGCAAGCAATTTGACACGACTCCTGTGAAACACCATTGCAACATGAACCGAGGCATCAGCCAGAGCTAAGCAATTACCTGATGGCGACTTAAAACGCGGAAGTTCCCAGACAGATTATATAGAGTCGGGTGGGGTTGCTGGATCAACGTGATTAAAGTCCAGTCAACACCGTGTTTGACGGCACAATGGGTAATGGAACCCAACAAACTGACCAATCTGGAGACATCATGAAGGTTATAAAGGAAGTGAAATTGCTTTTCTTCCTCTGTTCTGCTCCTTTGTTTATATAATCTCCCGCCTTCTCTTGCTCCTGCTTGTGAATGATCATTTAATCTAATCCTTTTATTCATTCGCAATCTGGAACATCCTCACCTGACCTATGCCATGTGACAGTCTGCTGACAGTAGACCTAATCTCTGTTTACGTGGGAAAGGCGAGCAACAGGTCGCCCGTTGGCCAATGTCTAAGGAGTCTGGTTTGAACTTGAATCTAAGTCATACCTACTAATCTACATATCCGTGTACAGAAAACGCACCTTCCTGGAATCAGGTACTGGAAGGTCACACAGAAAAAGAAAGAAAACGCACCGCTCTGGATTCAGGTACTGGAAGGTCACAAAGAGAAAGAAAACGCACCTTCCAGGAATCAGGTACTGGAAGGTCACAAAGAGAGAGAGAGATTATCCTCCGGATCTCCATGAGACTTCTCCTTCCATCATTAATCATGACAGTCATCAACAACCTATTAATCTGCAGACAGGACAGATGATTAATCTTTTCTGAAAGTTAGAAAATCTTTTGCTGGACAGAACTTGATAAATGGGAGTCTAGTTCATTCGCATCGTTTAATTTCATGCAACTGGGTCGAATGAAATCTTACTGTGCATTGGTCTGTGTTGTGTGTGTGGTGGGATTTAATTGCTATATAACTGTTGCATGAACACTCACTCAGACACTGCAACCCACACACACACACACATAGAGCAACTGGAGGTCATAGCATGAAATTAAGCAAGAATCTTTAAAAAATACTTTTATAAGAGTGGTTGATGAATGGAACAGAATGATGACATGGGTGATGCAGACTGCATACATAAATCTAAGAAGTTGTGTCTTAGCAGAGAATGTTCAAGAGAATGGGTCCCAAGAGAGTAAAATGTCCTTCCCTTTACAGTTCAAATAGGCAATTGTACACACACAAACACAATGATAAAAAAAAAATGGTGCTGCAGACAGCATACAAGATTTTTTCATAGAGCTGTATGTTAGAAAAAGTTCAAGACATATGGCCCCATGAGTGTAGAATTCCCTCCCCTATACAGTACTAATAGATAATCACACACGTTAAATACAGAACTGGATGACAGTAGAAAAAAAAAAAACATTCAAGAGACGAGGCCCCACGAGGGCAGGAATCCCTCCCTCCCCGCATACCACAAACAGATCATTACACACGTTACATACAGAAACAGAAATCACCTTTTGTCGGTAATGCCTGGCGCTGTGACTATCTCAGCGACAAAGAAAAAAAGAATAAAAGCAACTCTCCGTAATATTTGAGGACCATCTTATTTCCAGGCCATTTCATGTGACACTAAATTAACATGAGATAGCACTGATTAGCATCAGATAACGTTCTACAGCAAACTCATTTCACATGAAATGGTATTTCCTCACTTGAAGAACACATTAAATTCTGACATCCTTTATTTCCCCCAATCATTTATGATCCTGAGATTTACTGAGGTGATGATTTGTGAAATGCTGTTGCTTTTTCAGTTTATGTTCACAATTCTGTTTTCAGATTTTCAATGTATGTATTATTCGTATTCTACACATGTATATCTATCCATGATATTGCCTGCTGTTAGATGATTACTGGAATCTGTTGTGTTTTGATGAAGTAACTGCTCATAAGACAAACGTTAACACTATATAAATATATTATTGTTATGCAGCTATACAACGAACTATAAATAAAACTAAGTGCAATCAATTATTATATTCTGAATTAAACTGATTTTCTTTATGTTTCCACAAGCGTTCATTATAAGCACCGTAATTTGCAGGTGTTTTATTGGCCTTCTAGTAAACTCCAGTACAGTATGAAGTCACTTCAAAAAGGAATTTCCTACACTCTCACTATCTCATTTCCTCTAATTTCATTTCACAAAAAGATCACTATTCATCGACATTTCTGGATTAAAAAGACCACGGGCACTGGCCATCACACTTATTGGTAAATAATTTTCACTTATTCCTCAAAACGAAGAGAAAACCAGCCTTCTCAAAAAAGACTTTGCGAGGATCGAGTCTGGAAAAGGGAATATGTAAAGAGCGCCCAAGGTCTACCATTGGAAGAAGGAAGGCAGACTTCGACTCTCCCAGTTCCCATAAGTTGCCAACGCTTAAAAATCAGTACAATCTGAGGAAGTTACTGCCTATCAGGTGCTATATGATCTAGCCATAGGATCAACAAGCATCCAACTGTGGAGAGCAGAAGCCGAAACGAGGTATGGAAAAGAATGAAAGGCAACATGAAGGCGAAGAGTGAGGGGGGAGGTTCTCACAATGAGACGTGAGAGAAGGCTGGTGGAGGAAGGTGATAAGACCTGTTTTCGACTGAACCTCCGTCAAGAAGGCGAGTAAATGAAGATCATCCTTGCCTCCGTACGTGTAGGCAGGATACAGTACAGGGACGGATCAACCCTCACCTTCTCTACAGCTTAATCAGCCACTACGAAAGGGCAAGATATTCAAGGCCAGGACGAAATCCTGAGTAATTTGGAGGCTATTCTTATGATACATATTCCCATAATACTACTACTACGACTACTGCTACGATTACAGCAACTACTACTGCTACTACTACTACTAATAATGATAATAATAATAAATAATAAAAATGATAAAGTGATTTTAAATGAGGATCAAATAAAGTCAACGACAAAAAAGTGCTCGAGTTTTGGAACGAGAAAAAGAAATCGAGTTTAGCTCTACCGGAATTACGTCTGCTGCATATTGTATATATACGACATTTCTGGCTGAGAATTTAAT
>JAUTXX010000086.1:0-10258 GCA_032273605.1 Panulirus laevicauda
AGACAACAACCTCGACCAACCATTCAGCAATTCTTTAATTTGTCTAAAAGGTTCTCCCTCCCCCTCCCTCCCTGTGTGTGTGTGTGTGTGTGTGTGTGTGTGTGTGTGTGTGTGTGTGCGCCCTCAATTTCTTATCAGAAGTAACAATGAGATATCGACACATCCGGATAATGACAGAAGCATCGAGGCGCTGAATGTCTATTTCCCGTACAATTGTTGTTTATGTCCGCTTAAGTTCTTCAGCAAATGTCTGGCAGACGATCAAGACGAGGACATTTACAGGAAGACTGATGTAAACATCTTGCCTAACTTGTCATTAAAGAGAGTTTGCTCTCACTGTCACCCCAGCGAGGGGAGACACTCCCGACGAAAATACACATTAAACTGGAAGTCTCGGAGCCGCTGCAGCTGTGTTAAGGCCCTTCTGGGGGTCGTCCAGAGGTTGGTCGTCGAGCTGTGAGCAAACGTCTCCTTCACAGAGACGGTGGGGAGGGAGGGAAGGGGCTGCCAGCTGGCCTCACACATAAGTTCATCCCAGGATATCTTTAGGGCCTTCATGTCTCACTGGATTTATAGACCAAGTGACCAAGACGAAGCCGGGGCGTGGGGGCTGTCGGACCCCCAAGAACCGTGTAGACGGAGGGGGTAACCTCTCTGGCAACGTGAAGGGAGGAGATCAATGAATGAATCCAGTGGTGACGCAGGGAACCACACCACGCACAGGTGAGCAACTGATAAGTAAATGGACTGGCGACCAAATGAGCCACCTCTGAGCAACACAGGGCTACCACTTTGATGAGGACTTGGTGACGTAGGCCCTCTCACCAGGAGCCTGAGAGTATAATGTGAAAGGCCGCGTCAGTACCAGCAAAGAAGTAGAGGCGTTTTAAAGCTCAGTGATTGCTCTGACAGACATACACATAAAAGTAGCGGGTTAGTGGAAAATGTCAGACTCGCACAGCGAATTATGACTGACCCGTAACGTTAAGACAGTCAATATTGACGCGGGAACCGCACAAGGGAAGGTACACGGGTTAAAAACGATGCACCAGCGAACACCTCACAATCTGCTTTATGGATAAATACTTCCAAAACCAGACAGGGACCTGTTCGTTAAATCATACAGGCGTTCTGTGGGAAAGATATCTACTCTGTTCGAACTGGTGTTGAGAAGGCTTCACCAGCAATAAATGGGAAGAAAGGAAGGCGGAATGAATGCAATGTGTGTCGAGTTTGGAATGGGGCAGAGAGAAGAATGCCTCCGCTGAATGGAACATTGGACTGAATCACCCTCGAGCATAGGTCAGTAGAGGATGTTTAAGAGACTGAATTCCAGCCAGCGACCTAGCTCTCTTATACGGTGGAGAGGGTCTGTGGATGTGAAGGCCAATTAGCTGACTATGTCCCATGTTACTAACGTCTCAGAAGCCCTACTAATCTGATCTTGGTCGATCGCCCTGTGAAGAGAGGCTACGTCTATAGGACTATGCCCAAAAGCCTACACGAGCAATGGCAAGTGTACGGCTTAACACTAGGATAGGCAAACCACGACTGCTATCACTCAACACTGGCAACCAGTTGCGAAATAATCTTATATAAAAGCAATTCTAAGCAGCCGCGATGACAGGTCCGGCTCTCCTTTCCTGAATATGGCACAACCTAGTCCATTTGTACCGGAGCGAACAATGAATGCACAGACGATTTACGTCAGGGCGAGCTAATGACGTGTCGACCATACCGCGCAGCTTATCTAAGACTGATCCACCGAGTAATAAGACAGTGTTGTAATTAGGTCTAAGACTCTCTTTCATTCTAAACATATTTATTGAACTTCCGCACGATGCGCGACCCTTGGGTTTAATGACCTCATCTTTAACTTGACCTACATAGGGTAGTACCACTGATCTTAAGGTGCTGATAAGCCATTACCCTACAGCAAAGATTTTCACGTTGGACCTCTTGACCCAAGTCCTCTCGTTTGGTTGATGGCTTCATCCCTGCTAGGGTGTGAATGTACACCTAACAAAAGATGGGGATTCAGAATTTCAATTGTGACAGATACGGTGAATTTTTTTTTTTCTCTCCTCACAACAACCATTTCGTATGATGTTGCTGCTGGTTCCGGGTTACAGCACGTTCGCTGTAGTGTAGTACCCACTCCCTCTATACATCCACGATTGGTAAACTGTACAGTAAGTACTACCTTTGTTGTTGTACACGTATAGTTTTATTGTTTTTTTTACAGAGTAACTGATATCATATACCTGGAGAAATGATATTTGTGTCTGTTTGGACAATATGATCAGCAATGACTGTTTTGCCGACTCCGGTAATCTTTTTCCTGGATATTTTGCCGGTGATTTGTTCATGTGTACGAAAAGACAGTGTATCGCCAGCCAAAGAGGAATATTCTATAGATATTTTGCCTTTACTCTGCATGATCCTTCGGCACACCAGTGATAGTCTATTGTGTACGAACTTATCATGATCAGTCGTAAAGAAGGAAGATGATCCAATCTGAATTAGGATTTAAGTTCGAAACGTATTCTTGGCACGTAAGATATATTCTTACGTATTCGCATGATCTAAGATGTCTTCCCTGCAGAGGATTAATACTGTATTACATGTATACCCTAGCCTGAACCAGGTACCCATTTTATCAACCAACCCTTATGAGTGGATGAACATCTGTGTTGACCGTGAACCAACTGCCGTAACCATGATTCGAACCTATGGGCTCAACCCTGGGTGGCCCGTGAATGCGTCATGGTCAGGAACGCTAACCGCTACACTACGGGAGTCCAAGGTACTTCGCTCGTTCCCTTCCCTCCGTCTGTTCGTCTGTCTCTCATGGAACACTGACCGGAAGCATAAGCGAGGACTACCCGGGGCCAGTGACACAACCTTCCTCCCCTACATCCGTGTTACCATACCACAGAAGAGGAATGACTGGTATTTCCTTATCACGAGAACCTATTTCCGTCTTGATTATCACCAGGGTCTCTATATACGGGCTGGTTATCGGGACGCGGAGGTTGGCAACGCTGTGTGTATGGCCGGGTTACGTGTGGCGCCGAAGAGATTACCCCCAACCCCCACCACGTGTGACGTCACCTCTCTTACTACATGGTCCCTCTCTGCATGACGTCACTCCTGGTACTTCAGGGTCCCTGCCAACGTGACGTCACACATTCTCCCACCCTACCCCCAGCAAGTTCGTTCAGATTCACCAGCCGAATTCCCGGACATCTGATTACGCTTATCTCTTCCAATTACATATAATTTGACGCACTCTAGAACTGAATCATTTCGATCCAGCGTTAATAAGTTTCTCGCAAAAAAAACGAAAAGAAGTTACGCAAGAATCAGGGGACCTACCCTTACCGAACTTACGCTTAAATAAGAGTTCATCAGATCTGATACGTCAGTAATCTCCGATTTTTTCTTCTAGAACTGTCGAGAGCGTTTGTGTATCACTGACCCATATCCACTGGTGACGTGTGTGTCTCGCTCATATCTGAGGAGAGAAGCAGCCACTGTTGACATTATGAGAGTCTTCCACGATTACAAGTTAATCTATAGTTTAAGAAAAATCACTCTTTGTACATCATCAGAAAGACGATTTTATTATTACTATCATCACTATTATCGATATCATTATTATCATTTGTAGTAGTAGTAGCTGCAGTAGTAGTAGTAGTAGTATCACTATTATCAAGCTTGTTCGCAGTTTCCCGCGTCAGCGAGAACGCTAAGAATAAACAGAAATGGCACTCATTGCCTCTCGGCGTTATCTCCCTTGGTGGGGGAGGTAACTGCTGTTGAAATCGTCTCTTTGACCCCGAGACGTAGGTCCCTGGAGGGGCTGATTGGCATGTGGTGGTGGAGGCGGCTGGAAGTGCTGTGCATCTGGTCTGGTGGTGCTCAAAATTCTGGCACCGTTAGCATCTGAGGGTCTGTGGGACGCAGAGCAGAACTTTGTATGTTCCCCAGGTCGGTGCTGCTCGGTGGCGGTCCGCCAGTTACCAGAACTTGCCTTGTTGTCACCAACTTGCGTGTTGCTGCGGAGCATCTACTCGCCGTGAGAACCGTGCAATGGCTCTCCAGACGCTCCAAAGGAAGCTGCTTGGCGTAGCTAAGGACAAGAGATTTTGTTTTCTTCATGGCCGGGTCCAGCTGCGTCGAGGTTACCACGGTGGAGGTCTCGAAGGGGGCGTCCACAGTCTTCAGCAACAGTGCATCTTTGGGATGGATGTCCATCTCCTCCTTCAAACTTTGGTGAATTTCACCTGTGGGTTCTTTTCGATCCATACGATCGTGGCGTAGGTTAATCGTATGACGTGGTCTCAATCCTGAACCTGGGGAGAGGTGTTGTGATAGTAGTCGTGGTGGTGGATTTGGGAGCCTCCTGCTGGTCAGAGTTTTCCCCCAAGACATGGCGGAGTTTCTTGTCCTCTTTGGTCTAAAGACGTCTTGGGCGCCTCCTGCTGGTCAGAGTTTTCCCCCAAGACACGGCGGAGTTTCTTGTCCTCTTTGGTCCAAAGACTTTCCTCTTCTTCGCTGACGGTGGTGGTGGTGGTGGTGGTCTGCTCGTTGTCGTTTGGTGGTCGATCTCTTCAACCCTCATTGAGGCGTCGTAGCTCCTCCGTCTTCTTAGTCGGGAACCATTCGTCGTCGTCGTTTTCGGTGGGTCGCGCTTCGGAACGCATCCTGCGGCGGTGAACATATGTGGTCACGGTATTGGAAGCGCGAGCTTTCCATGCCTAGCGGGAAAATCCTAACTTTGGGAGATTTATGAAGATCTCCCCCTAACAAAACCTATCTCCTACGACCCTCAACTGTGGGTGCTCCTGCACGATCACGGGATCCCACAGCGACTCGGTAGGCTGCTGCGACCTCCTAATGTGCACACAAACCCACTCTAAGTGAGGTGTGCAGCACCGGAGGCGCTTCTGGGGCGAATATTGACCCTACTCTCACCGTAGGATCAGTAGGCCCCTCCACGACAGCGGAGAAAGGAAAGGAAGTCAGTCAGAGGGAAAGTGTCTGATAAATCCACAAGACCAGACTTGAATGGCAGAGACCCTCAGCAGCTAACGGGGTTCCAACGGGAGGTCCGCCAGCCGTGGGAGAGTCTCTACTTATCAACCCTACCCTTGCTTCCTCAGACGTGGCTTACAAGTATTTGGGTCGACTGGAGTCGACAGTGTTCCGATACGGATGGGTCTGCTGATGCGTGGCGAACTTCTTTCCAATGAGAAGCTACGGTGTCATGAAGGGACTGCTCAGGGTACGTCGGCCATCGGGCATATCGATTAAGGCGTGCGAGGTCCCCACACGTCCTCACGCCAGACGGGTTCTTCGCTGCTTGAACGATAGAACTGCATCAAGCCGTAGAGTAGTCCAACTCGTCGATGATGTCTTTAGCAATGAAGTCGCTCAGCTGTGCCTTGATTCCCACCCGCCAGCCGTAAGGGACAGTGCGGGAAGCTGTTATGTCTAAAAGACGAGCATCGTCTATGAGCTGGACACGAATGGGGGCCTCCATACATCTTCCACGGCGTCTCCGATGCACAAGAGACCCTCGGGAAGGCCGCAAGTATGGCGACGGGGTGTCCTGCTCGCTTTGCTTCAGCGGGATCGTGGTCGTTCTGCCACTAGCAGCACCACCGGCTTGGCAAGGGGCAATAACCGGATCACCACGAGCGGTTGATAGGCCTTGACCCAGCGTCAACTCCCTCTGCCAAGCCGACTGGATCTTAGCATGAAAATCATCCGGCTGCATCCCAAGCGCAGTGAAGTTAAACACTACCGTTTTCGTGCCTTCCATTCCTGGGTGGACGGAAAGGCTCCCAAGCAGGCGAGTGGCTGGCGACCTGCAACGAAGAAAACAGTGCTACCTATGAGCTCCAGGGTGGACTGAGATATACCCAGGGATTAAGCCACATCAAGTCCCCATGACTGAAGCCTCGGTCCCAGGGTCAGGCGTCCACAAGAGTGAGTTGTGGGCTCGCAGAGTGGGTGGCGCTGACCTCCATTCGTAGCGTCAGACCTGCCGACAGTAAGAGTAGACGCCAGCAAGGAGCTGGTGAATCGCCTGGTTTTCACTCATCCATCGGCGCCTTGCTTTGAGAACTGCTTCGACGACCCTTCGAAACTTCATCTCGTGAACTCCCAACGGATTTTCTACACACCACTGCAAAATGGTCTCTTGCCACGTCCTTATCTACGGCCTCATACGCATGCATGTCCTTATGACGAATCTGAACGCACCGAAAGCATACACTAGGCTTAGTTCTCGCAATCGCGCAATGCGCGACTTCTAATCTTGCTTAGTCCGAAACACTTTGGTCAGCGTATGACTTATCGAACTTTGAATCACTGCACCGTTTACAATAGCATTTTTGGAAGCTCTACATATGTTAATGGCACTTTTGTAACTTTAAATAATTTCTCTCAAATATGCATTGCAATACTTCCTCATCGCGAGTCCGTATCATCTACTTTCTGGGGTGATTGCCTAAAAAAAAAAAGCCATTTCACGTCATACATAAAATAGTAAGGCGTTTCACCTGGTTCTTAAACTCATGAAAGAAGTCCCATGGGTCCACGATGACGCTCCGTTGTCTTCGGAGACACGCCTCCAGTCTCCGGTCCCGCGCCGTCTAGCACACTTATCGTACCGCAGAAATCGTATCCATCCGTTGTCCAAGAGAGACGCCGAGGATGTAATCTGCTCCGCTTACGGCAGGAACGAAATCCTCGTCACCGTCACATATCCCTTAAATTTGTGGCGTCCTGCATGGAATTATTTTA
Source organism: Panulirus laevicauda (assembly GCA_032273605.1). NCBI lineage: Eukaryota > Metazoa > Arthropoda > Malacostraca > Decapoda > Palinuridae > Panulirus > Panulirus laevicauda. The sequence continues at coordinate 6,817 of JAUTXX010000086.1, forward strand.
ATAAAGCTGAAGACGACAGGTGCAGAGGGGATGTATCGTTAGCGGAATACTGCCCATATTGATGCACAACAGTTGCTGGCAGCGGCGTCATTTGTGTTCGTTGCACTGTTATTACCTGATGGTTACTGTTCCACCATCCCTTGAAGATTTGGATCAAGCGCTCTTCCCTCTGATGTAATTCTTCCTTGGCTTGCTGAACCATCTTAGCTTGCTTCATAGAGAGTGCCGTCAGCTGTACTCTGTTGTTAATCCATCTTGGGTAACACCCTTCAGTAAGCTATGGACTTTGCGTTTCATCCTACTCACAGCGTAATGCTTCAGTATTGTATGAAGTCTGACGGCTTAAGGAAACACAGGCTTGACAAGTGTATTCACCCGGGAGATAAGTAACACAGGGCTGCAGGATCTGACCCAACCAGAGGCAAACACTACAACAACATAAAACGGCTCGTCACGTCATCCAAACTCAAACACTTAGACAAGCAACTGACAATATAGAGCGGCAGTTTTCATTCACGCCGCTAGAGTGCAACACTTGCACACTGAGTCACCGTCATTCACGCCATGAGAGGGCAGCACTGGCTAATCCACTTGGAATCGCACGTATAATACACAAACACCACTGTTGACCATTGCTCTCTCACGTCACCCCTCATTTGTTCGCTTTTTCCACCCCTTCACCTTCCTATCGGCCTCTTGCCGCCCCCTCTTCGCACATCTCCCGATCATTCTCTTCCATTCCCCGCAGGTTGCGCCCACACAACACTCTCACTAGCATATCAACTACCTCATCCCACCACTCATTACCCTACATACGTATGCATATTTCTTTAACTACCTTCCCTTCCTCACCCACTTCCCTAGTATCGTTTACTCTCACCTTTTGCCGTCTTTCACCCAATCTCACCCGGTATTTCCTCACAAAAGCCTCTTGTTAAAGCTCTCTCACTTTCACCACCCTCTTCCCACCAAAATATTTTTCTTCCTAAAATCCCTACAAATTTTCACCATTATCTCCATCGAGAAGTAATCAGAAATCTCTCCAGCTGCCTATCAGCGTATTTCCCTTTTGCACACCTGACGGTTGGTACATAATCCAAAAATTCACGTTGACCTCAACCCCACTCACCCAAGTATACTTAAAAATGCTTTTCCTTTTTTTCTTTTAAACCATGTATTGTCAATCACCAGTCCTGTTCCAGCACAACACTTCACAACCTGTTCATCATTTTCTATCACACTAGGAAACCCTACGTCACCAAGTTATACCCTCAACTCCCACACTCTTGCATTAGTCACCCATCACAAATACTCGATCGCTCGTATCCAAAAATTGTCGACACACTCGCTCTCTCTTCTCACAACCAGGTGCATAAAGCATCGACAATCACCCACCTCTTCTGGTCCACTTTCATGTTTCCCCAGCATCACTCTTAAGCCCACTTGTTTTCATTTTTTACACGCAATCCCACAACTCCTTCAGCAGAAGTGTGCCACCCACTCCTTTTGCCCTCTCCCTCACAATGACCCCAGACATTACCCATATGAGGTTCCTAAAGCCATTCTTTCCCCTTCCCCTTGAGCTTAGCTTCACTCAGTACCATACCATCCAGGTTCCTCTCCCTTAGGGTGCTACTCATACATCCCGTCTTCTCTTTCTAGCGTATAGGCAAGCATCCCAGCCTGAGCCTATCAAGAGGAGGCAGAACTCACTTGGTTCCTCTTCGGTTCCTACTTTTAGAAACTGAAATACAAGAAGTGGAGGTGTAGGGGTGGGTAGCGCACAGGTGTAGGGTTGGGTAGTGCACAGATATAGGGCTGAGAGGTACACAGGTGTAGGGATGGGCGGTAAACAGGTGTAGGGCTGGGCGGTACACAGTTGTAGGGCTGGGCGGTACACAGTTGTAGGGCTGGGCGGTACACAGGTCTAGGGCTGAGAGGTACACAGGTGTAGGGCTGAGAGGTACACAGGTGTAGGGCTGAGAGGTACACAGGTGTAGGGCTGGGAGGTACACAAGTGTAGAGGCCAGACAGTTAATCACTTACCACAAACAAATTAGATTAATTTAAGTAAGTACTTGTTGCTCATCAACCGACGGGTTTTTATTAAGACCATGACACTAAAACCCGTCTTAAACTGGTGTTAAACTGGGTTACGAAGGAAAACATGTTTTGGACAGGTGTAGTCCTGTGTAGGGAGGTGTGGTGCAGGATGCCTGGCTTCTACTACACAGACACTAATGTTGTCCGGGAGCATGACTCAAGACGAACACGAGCATATCTCACAGTTGCCAAATGCGATACACTTTGTCTGATATCTCGAGTGGATTTTATCATTTATAGCATTATCAATGTTGTTATCATTATAATCATCATTGTCAATGATACTACTACTACTACTACTACTAACAACAACAATAATAATAATAATAATAATAATAATAATAATAATAATAATGATAATAATAATAATAATAATAATAATAATAATAATAATAATAATAATAATAAATTGTCATTAACTTTACCCAAGCCTAATGTCCCTGATCATCACAAGGAGATGGAACTGTACTTGATTTCAGCAGATTCCGTTTTTCCAACCTGTAATTATTAGAACAAAACTTAACTGCCATTCGAACTACTAGGAAATAGGTCTAAATTACCGTTCCAGGCTTACTAACTTAACCTTTTGACCTGAAACATTTATACCAGAACGTGGATCTACATCTGAACCTAATCCTGGCCAATAATGACCCAGACCTATTCTAACCAGAGAAGACGTCCATAGTCTACCAACTTAGACCAAAACAAGGTACTCACCCAACCTAAGTTTACCCTCATTTCAGCAATATAGTAAGACTACACTGAAGAACCATAGTGTCGACATCTTTAAATCAAGACTAAGACCGATGGTTCCTTTCTGCTACATACCTCTGGGTCTTTCCAAAAGCCGTTGCTACAAATGATCACAATAATGTAAACATTATGCTCAGGTAGACTGGCACTGGTAGGACGCTTCTGTTACGGTTTGACGGTCACTTTAGAAACTAGAAATAGGATTTCTGTTTTTCCTTCTCTCTTTTATTTTCTTTGACCAACGCGGGCGAGGTGCGTGTGTGTGTGTGTGTGTGTGTGTGTGTGTGTGTGTGTTAGGCTATAAAGTGGATCTTAACTGCTGATTCTTACTGTCATTGCCAACGTGGTTGGCTGCGCAGAAGGGTCACGAGAGAGAGAGAGAGAGAGAGAGAGAGAGAGAGAGAGAGAGAGAGAGAGAGAGAATGGCTTCTCTCCAGCCCTTTGAGGATAAATCGGCAGCCCGCCCGGCATGGCCTGTCACAGGATCAGCTCAGATATATGGGAGGCGCCGACACCACCACCAACTACCTGGCCAATACGGCAAATGAATCTCACAAGATTGTATCATCTCTCTCTCTCTCTCTCT
>JAUTXX010000097.1:0-10257 GCA_032273605.1 Panulirus laevicauda
AGAAATTGTCTTTAACCGGTTATCTCTAATTCATGTTTTCATTCTTCCCCTCATGATTTAGTTTCCTGCAGCTTCAGATACACTTGAGGCTTTTCTACCATTAAACTAGTTTCATACCATGTAATCTACATCAGAAATACTCCTCTTCATGTAAGCTAATTTTTTCATGGTTATGGAGGCACTTACAAATTTACTACTTTCAGAAATAAATATCTTGTTGATGGATTTACATAAAAATTTTTTCATTCTTTAAAAATTTTTACCATATCAGTGGATATACCTGAAACATACTTTGATTACATTTATGAGTACAGTGATTCCTTTGAAGTTATTAAGGTTTCTCACCATTCCCATGGAGCTAAATCATGTAGTTCAGAGTGTTCGTAGATAACATTTCAATGTTTAAAAACTAGTTTACTTTTGCCTGTGAAGCCTTGCTATACCAGTTCATTATACTGATTTGCCTAAAATAATCTGGAACCTACATATTTTAGGTAAACAACAAGTTTAAAAATCTACAAAAATACACAGACTTGTGAAACTAGCTTTGCTTCTCTTTGATACTTGTCATGTGATTAAACTAGATTCACAAAAAAAAAAACATGCCCGTCCTATCATTAGTTTACATCTATGGCACCAACATAAAGCTAACTTTTTGTCACTGGTATTAATAGACTGCTTACAAGTTGCAACTCCACAAGTCGGAGGTTAATTTCAATAAGGCTGTTTCACAGTCAGCAGAAAGAAGAGAGTAAAAGGACCTTGTCACCAAAGAAGAGCCTACTTTACTCAGCTCTGTATAAAGTGCAGCCTTGAGCCCTCAGAGATTCCATAAAAAGGGTCCTAGAATTATATGGTGATAATAAAACTAACCTACACTGCAGCAATGACTGACACTCTTAATTTTCACCACAAAAATTAATAAGATACTAATTACACTTATGATAACAGTTTGACCCAGTGACTATTTCAGTACAAGCAGTCAATTTCAGATTTCTGGTCATACCCAAAAATCTAAAGCCCTAATCTCAAGCACTAATCCTGAACCCTTAAAGACCAACCACAATCACTAACCCAGAACATTATCCATAACCCTCGCAGTACATCTGATCCCTACCATCACAACTCTACTCACTATTACCATACCAAACAGTACAGCAAAGAACATGACCTCAATCCAACTCAACCACCAGCATAACTTAGAGCCACAAGCACCATCCAAATAGCAACAGGAGCAGACTTACAGAACGATCCTACTCTGGCAGGGTGCCAGCTCTGGGTGGTCAGTACGAGAAGGAGTTGAGGAATATCAAGACACAACTGTTCCCGCACCGAGACCCCAATAGTCCCTTTGACTGGTCATTGGAGTTGGACAAGAAAGTCTACTATACCTTTTACCAGTTGATTCCTACACAGTGCCTAGAGATGAGTATCCTGGAGATCTGGGGAGACAACAAAACCATCATTGAACAGCTGACTGATGAGGATGTGATAAATGACATCAACACAGCCAGCATGAGGTCAGGAGCACACCTGAATAGTACAGGTTCATCATGTGCTTTTAAATGTAATTACAGCCATCAAATCTATATTTTTGGAGAACTTACTGTCAATAATGTATAGAAACATAAACTAAGAGAAGAAAGAAAATGAAGTATGTATAGTCATAGCAAGCTAGGAAGGCAAGGCAGCTTTACTGATTCATATAATTTCCATTAATATATCAACCAAGATATTTTCAGACAATTTTTTTCTAAATGTTGTTACATAATAGTCATGAGCAAATTTAGAAAACATAGCTTGCTAAGTAAATATTCTGCTGATTTGAACCTAACGCAAATCTGCACTTCAGTAGCTCCTAACAAATAACATAAACCTTGTTGATAAGCTTCATCCTTGTCTACATTTAGTCCTCAGGTTATGGACAGTACCGACCCAACCCAGTAAATGTTGCATAACTCATGAAAATGCAATTGGTTTTTTCTTCCTATACTTTGTGTGTGGAGATCAGCAACATAAGGAATGACTTTAGATATTGTCACACCTCTCCTCAGAGAAACTGAAATACTCTTCCTTTTGTCTTCTCCTTTTCTTATAACAATTTTGTCTTTAAAAGTCAGATCTAAAACCACCAGTAGCTTAAACTGATAACTACTTACTTTTTTCTTACTATGTTAAATTTCATCTGAGATGGCTTTTGCCCATACCACATTATCTACTAATTAGGTACATAAAAAAAGAAGAAAATCATGCAAATAGACTACAATAACTTAAAGATGGGTATAACTAAAATTCTGCACACTATTATCATACCAAATATCAGTGTACAATAGAAGTGTATTACATAGAAACTTGAAAAACAGCAGCAAAACAGTAAAGGAACTAATTCAACCCCCTTTCCTTCCTAGCTGAACCTCCTTCAGTGTAACAGTGTTCAGCACTAGAACAAAGTCTCAATTTCAGCTTAACTACAGTAAACAAAACAGAGTTAGATATGCAATAGTATGATTCCACAATTGCTTCATTAATGTTCCTCAGCGCAACGTACGGCTACCCGATGGACTTCTTGGGAGTCCTTGGTGGTATCATGAGAAATGAGACAGGTCATGTGGTGGGTGCCAGGAGCAGCATGACCCAGCTGGTGATGGAGCTCAACAGGACTGATGTGGACATGACCCAGCTGGCTAATGATGCTGGTCTGGCTGAGGAGGTTTGTTTCTCTCCCTGTCTCCCCCAACCCCACCCCAGGGCTGTGCTGGAGGTCAGTTCTTGGCAAGACAGAGATGAATCACAAGGCTAAACACATATAAAAAGTTGATGTTCGGCATATGAGCACTGTATACCACATAGGGAAATATGATCTATGACATATAAGAGGACTACCTTATACATATAGAAACATGGTTTACAACAGATTTAAACATGATCAAACACAGGTGTTGTTAAGGTTAAATACTGTTAAACTGGAGCAATACATACATAAGCAACCTGCAATATCAAGCCTAACATGTGTCTAGTGCTACAGGTGGACCAGGGTCTGTACACCTGGGAAGGAGAATTCATCAGAGTCATCTGTAACTACACAGGACAATCAGAGGGCCTTGGCGTCTTCTTAAAAGCTCAGCGCAGGTAGGCCCTGGCAAGTCTGACGAAGGCTTGCATACTCTTTTTTTCACTTTTGTGCATGATGATGAGTTCTAAAATTTTGCTTTTGATGTTTATATTTATTCTTTATCTTATTCATAATTACCCCAGGACCAGTTTCTATGAAAGAGTCCTGGTATCACCCATGACTTTTTTAAAGGCTCCTGCAACCCAAAGCTGCACTACTAACATTAGTAGAAAAAAAAAAAAGCGTTAAATGGTAATGATGGGTTCTGTTATGACTGGTTCATGTTTTCTTTTAAATCTCCATTGGACATCTTTTTTTCGTGGATTTTAGTTCTTAATGGATTCTGTTGGTTATGGATGGTCTTTCTTGAGTGTTTATTTAAATGCTGTTCACAGAATGGTTTTGAGAAGTTCTTACTAATTTGTTAAGTTCTTATTTCTGTGGATTCAGTTGATCTTTGGTGTGTTGTGGTGGCTTTTTTAGGGGTTTTAATAATATATATATACTGTATAATGAGTTTTAATAATTTCAGGTTTGTTCACGTACTTGGTGCGTTTTCATGATTCTCGATTCATGTTCTTTATTCTTAAGTGGTTCTGGTGAGTGCAAGTACATATGATTTGTTCCAGTAGTTTATGGCCCATGGTGAACCCTGCTTGTTCTTACTGGAGTTTTGTTGATCATGATGAATTGTGTTGAACCTTGGTTGATTCTTCTGAGAAACCCCTAGCTTACTTAACAGTTTCTCTAGAGCTGCTTTTAGGTTCATTCTAATGGCTCATGTTCACAACTGCCATAAATGGACTGATAATTCTTGTTATATTATGATGATCTTTTTAGAATGTAGATACAGTAGATACAGTATAAATTGTGTACATGTGCATGTATGTATATATCTGTGGGTGTGTATGTGTTTATGCGTTGAGATGTATAGGTGTGTATAATTGCGTGTGTGGACGTGTGTACATACATGTGTATATGGGTGGGTTGGGCCATTCTTTCGCCTGTTTCCTTGCGCTACCTCGCTAAGCGGGAGACAGCGACATAGGATAATAAATAAAATAAAATATAAATATATATGGCTCTTTTTACATTTTAGGTGATAACTGCTGGGAAAACACAGTAGGAGCAGGCAGTGATGACTTACATAGAACCAAACATGGCCACCTCCTTACTGGTATTTATACATTTTTTTGTTGTTGTTACTATATGTCATAAATGTATTTACTAGTAGTCTTTCATGCGTTGAAATGAAATATTGCACACTGTTTATATGGTATTAGAAATCAAAATACAATGCATCACAAAGATCAGTTATTTTGTTTTATATTTATGTATAGCTTGTGTTGAATCAGATGAAACAGCATGCATGATGCTCTTTTGATTCTGAATTTGGCGTCAGATAAACTGCGCATCTGCCTAAGAGTCCGTCCAAATTCTTTTTAAGACATATGTAAGTATGAAACCAAAATTTATATTCCTCACAATAGGCAGTGGGGTGGTTCTTTCGAAAGTCTGTTTTACTGGTCATGACAAATGAAAGGATAAGATGATGTGATAAATGCGGGCATTTCAAGATTCTGAATGAAGGGTCTGTGAGGCTTGGTTGTGGATTGGGTGCTCTGGTTTTAATGCATTGCACGTGACACCTAGGGAGTGGATATGAGCAAATATGGCCATTATTTGTCTGTTCCTGGTGCAACGTCATCAATATAGAAAAAGAACTAAGTGTTAAAAGATGAGTAAAGAAAAAGGGTAGACAAATAGTGATAGAAGACAACCTAAGGACAGTGCTATCATATCCCTTCTGGGAATCTTTTGAAAGTGACTCTAGATGATCATGTGATGGAATTGGAACTTGAACTTAGTGATGGTGGAATTCCAGTGAACTCCGATTCAGAAAATTAAGCAGAGGAAATAGAACTTGGTACTGTATGTTCCAATGATTTTGAGAGAAATGTTGATATTGTTCATTATTATGTTCAAACAAAAAGACAGTTCATTCAGAACTGTTTTTGATACCTTAGATTAGTCTTTGATACATTTTGTAGTAAAACATTGTTAGTAGAATGTGCTGAGAAATTTGATAAAGTAAACAGTAAAGAAATACACTTAAGCATATTGGAAAATACTGACATGCCGGAGCAAGTGTAGAAAGAGAATTCCCTAGTGTAACTTTTTCCAAAATATTTTTATTGTGACAGAGACATCAGGGAATGAAACTTAAAAGAGAAATACTGAAGAGGTATTTGGAGAGATTGAAAATCAGAGTTAAAACAAATGAGTTTGATGACTGGTATCAAAACTAAACCCAGCAAACAAGTAAAAAATTCTTGTTTGATGGATGTCAGGATGATTCAGGTATCATCCCTCTTAGATACCTTAATCAGTCAAAGGTAATTATTTCCCTTTGACTACTACAAAATGAGGAAAGGTCTAAAAACTGAACTGAAATATTATGAATGTAAAAAGACTAACAAAGAAATTTCACGAAAAGTGTAAATGCAAACACCCCTGATAATAACATTCAACAGTCCAGAAATCTCTTTTACAAGAGGGACAGTGTCAAAACATACATCTTCATTTCAGTGTTGTAAGTGTCAAGCGATTGGGCATGCAAGTGGTACATTTGAGAGTAATTGTGGGAACTGTATCATTTGTGGGGAACCCTTCAAGACATACCCTGTATGTACAGAATTACTAAACTTGCAATTATTAAACACAAATCCAGTGGCAAAAATTGTATTGTATTTCAAATAGAAAAAGATTAGCATCTGTAAACAATAGATACATGTATATTGTTTACAATGTATGAGTAGGATTTACAAAAGTAAGAGGAGATGTAGACAGAACTTTTTGTTGAAATTTTTTGCAATGCTTTAAAAGGATTTGGTTCTCATGGTTAACTGCCTGTTCAATATTTACAAGCTTCTCAAAATGATACTCCTTCAAGATACCCTATAGGACAGTTCCTTAATACCTTCCTTGAGTAGAGAAAAAAGAAAACTAAACCTCAAGTTCTTCTCATGCCCCATTGAGTGTATATATTTTGAATGTTATTTTCTGGGAGGAGGTATGTCTTAGATGCTTCTTTGGGGGGGACTGTTGGGATGCTCCCTCCCAGGAGCATCATTTATTCACTGCTGGGGATATTCTTCGGGCATGATCCTGAATAAATGCTCATTAAGTGCCTATAAGAGCCTTGAAGTCACCTGCCTGTTCTCTAGAGTGAGATAAGGAGGAAAACAAGGAAACAAGAAAACATAGTTCAAGACCAGCTGATTGTAAGGTAGGGAGTTAGAATGAGGCCTTGGATAAGGCCTTGGAAGATTCATCCCAGTCTTATGCATGATTATAAGCTTGTAAAATATCAGCAGGGAAAATCATAAGGTAGAGGAACCCCTTGGAATAAGTTCTTACTCTAATTTTATGAAATTTTTTTTCCCCTTACTTAGGTTAACTCAACAGCTCATGAAGAAACCATCAAGAGAAGTAAGGACAAGTGAGGAGTCAGACTCAAAAACATAATTTTTGCTGGCTCAAAGTCAGCTTTTTACTTACTGATCATAATTTATTTCATGGAATGCAGTCAGAATCAAACAACAAAACTTATAGATATGTCAGGGTATGTTGCATTAAAGGACATTACATTGAGTTGAAACAGTTGCATCAGTTATCTTTGTTTTTGTGATACATGAGTGGAGTCAGGTATAGGTGGGTTGGAGGGGTACATGCATTCACAACTTACCCATAACTTGCTTGGATGAATCATTTACTTGATAAGTGTGATTACTTGATATTTGTATATTTCAGGCAGGTGGAATAGCAGGGACATCAGTAGATATTGCACTCTTCCCTCTTGACACTGTCAAGACCCGGCTCCAGAGTGAGGCAGGCTTTAGAGCTTCTGGAGGATTCCGTGGAATCTATAGTGGACTAGGGCCTGCTGCTTTTGGCTCTGCACCATCTGGTTTGTTTTATATGTTGTTTTTACTAAGAAAAGATTAATTTGTGCAATACTGTGTACTAGCAGTTCACCAGCAAGTTTAATATGCACAGTAAATAATCAGGAACACAGAGTAGTTCAGAGTGCTGTCGTGGAAAAATGTACGAAACATTTTAACTTGATATTTTTATGATAGCATGGAGTAACATACCATATTGCATTTGCATAACACAGACCCAGATTTGGTATTTGATATTCACAAGTGTTATTAGGCTACTTCTTATGGAGTCAGTCACTCATCATCTAAGTCTTATGTTTTGTAACTTTCATGGATTTATTCAAACTTTTACAATCTGAAAGTTGGGAAATTCATTACTTTTCATGGCTTCCCTATGCTTATACATCCACTCATATTGTATCAATCATTTTGGAACATTTTCATCTGTTTATTAAGGTTTAGATTTCATGGAGATTTTGAAGCTCCCATAGAATTCTATATGTATAGAAGGAAAACAAAATTTACAAGAGTACATTTGGGTCCCACTCTCAAGTTCTTGGAAATTGACCAGTTTTGGAACCCACCATGGACTGAGTCAAAGGTTGTTTTGCTTGAGGACACCTATTCCTTTCCCTCTGGCAACCAAAGTAGAGGTTGTCATAGGTCTTGGTGTTGTTCAGTCAAGAAACTTTCTAGCTGTCCAGGAATGAGAATCTTCTCTTTAGACATGGCATTTACTGGGTTAAGTTTTTACAATATTTGAAGATTTCTTGCCTTCTATCCTGTATGATATCTTGAGAAACTAGCAAGGTAACCCACTTTCTGAATTACCCAGACACCTTCACACTCTTTTTTTAAGGATTTTTTTATTTTGGATTAAAGATTGGTTTCACTGGCTCAACCATGTAGATAAGCTACTGTCTTGCAGGTCTTTCTGAGAGAGCCTTTTGTGAAGTTTACCAATAATATTTGGCATTCTGGAACATTTTGTCAGTCAAACCTTGGTCTAGATGCTGAGGGTCAGTTTTATAGGTATCGGGCTTCCCTTTTACAAGGTGGAGAAACAATAATGTGCTTTAGTTATGTAATGGTCACCTTCTTGATGAAAAAGTTTTTCTCTAACCCTCCATTCCATTGTCATACTTATATAGCTCATAGGACAGACCAATTCTTGAAAGAAAAGTGAGTTTTGAAGAATGAAAACCTTTCTCTCCAGGGTGGTGTTGTGCACCACCTTCCCATCTCTTTCAAAAACTATTTCTCTTAAATCTTATTATTCACTGCAAGGCAGTATCCTTGTTCTGAAGAAATTATGAATAGGCTGGCCTAACAGCCAGTAGAATGAGACATCATCACTTGGGCTTCTGAAACTGGCTGTTGCCACAGCTGCTGTTTGAATGCTTTACCAAGGGTAAGATGCATAAATCACACTAAGAAAAGGGACCAAGGGACTCCTAACCCTCAGCAGTCTTTGTAGATTCATTGTTCACAGGACAAGTTTTTTGTTTTTCAAAACATTTTTTTGTATGGAATGAATGTGGAGAAATCCTAAGATCATGTTGGAATTGTTCAAATGATTTTTTATTTTATATTATTGAGTTTTACTGTTTTCACAGCAGCGTTGTTCTTCTGCACTTACGAAAGTGTGAAGAAGGTTTTAGGAGTCCACTTACCAGATCAGTACCAGACTCCAGTACATATGGTAGCAGCAGCTTCTGGAGAAGTGGTAAGTTATATGATTATTGTAAGAGGAACTACATTAAGACAGATGCAAGTTCTGAATGATCACATTTAAGTTTTGCTCCAGTGTTCCCTTCTGCTGTCTCTGTAGTTTTTGAAACTTTCAGTAACTTTCACTTACTTGAACTCTTAGAATCTCGCTTAATTTTTTCAGATCACCCATATAGCGTGTGTTATGAAACGTGCATTGGTGATCTCTCGTATGTGGCCCACCTTTGGTTCTCCTTTCCTAGAGATTTTGATGAATCTTTTCTGTAGGCCCTCATCATCTCTAATGCTTTTTACAGGATGTAGTTCAAGTCCTTTCTTAATTTTTTTTTTTACTATTCTCCCTCTCTTGTTCTCAAATGCATAGATTTCTTCCTAATTATTTCATTGTAGTATTTGTTGGTTGAATATCTTCCTCTAATGTTATCAGCAGTAGTGGCCCTGAAGGTTTTGTCTTGTTGCCTACCGTCCTCCTTCTCTTTATGAATTACCTTTTTTCAACGTCCAGCCCAGTTCATTCTTATGCTGACAATTTTTCTTCACACTTTTTAAGTCTTTTTCCATCCTCTCCTTACTGTAATACACATTCATTGACTTAACACTTTTCCCCACTTGCTTTGGACTAGTGCAAAATCTTGGAATGAGGAAGCAGTAACCTGATTAAATTCAGCCATGCCAAAATGCAATTTCCTTTCAAACCTCACTAGTTTCAGAATGTTCAATTTCAAAACATTTCAGCTGAACCATCAACACCATAAACATGTTGGTTATAACCATGTCTTACACTCTATCCTGGAACCTTCATATAATGAATGTTGCAAAATCTCCTTTCTAAAAGCTGGGGGTGTTGTATAGCTGCTGAAGTTATTTTTTCCTTAAACAGCTTATCCATATCTGCAGGAGCCTAATTTGCTCCAGTATGGAGTATTGCTACCTACATCCCCATATACATATCAACATATAAATTTTTTTTTTCGTACATATTCGCCATTTCCCACATTAGCGAGGTAGCATTTAGAACAGAGGACTGATCCGTAGAGGGAATATCCTCACTTGGCCCCTTCTCTGTTCCTTCTTTTGGAAAATAAAAAAAAAACAGGAGGGGAGGATTTCCAGCCCCCCATTCCCTCCCCTTTTAGTCGCCTTTTATGACACGCAGGGAATACATGGGAAGTATTCTTTCTCCTTTATCCCTAGGGCCAATCAACATATAGAGCAAAAATGGATATGTTTGAAGGAATAGTGGTTCCAACAATGTTATATGGTTGCGAGGCATGGGCTATAGATAAGGTTGTGCAGAGGAGGGTGGATGTGTTGGAAATGAAATGTTTGAGGACAATATGTGATATGAGGTGTTTTGATCAAGTAAGTAATGAAAGGGTAAGAGAGATGTGTTGTAATAAAAAGAGTGTGGTTGAGAGAGCAGAAGAGGGTGTATTGAAATGGTTTGGTCACATGGAGAGAATGAGTGAG